>JAQGCC010002792.1:0-17199 GCA_034698905.1 Xestoiulus laeticollis | reverse complement strand
ATGCGCGGCTGACCTCAAAAAATCTACAACCGTAGATTTACAAATATCTACGACGTGCGTGAGTACCCCTATTGTATCCTTCAATTTGAGCAGGCACTTTAAAAAAAAAAATAGGGTAGTAATTCGTCATGGTATAAGTCATTGAAAATTCAAAGGATGTCTTGAAATCCTTGAAATATGCTAGGCAATTTTTCCACTAAATGACTTGCAGTTCGAAATAACGACTTGCCTCGTGCCAGTGTTCCACACTTCGAACATAGCTGAAGCACGTGATTAATTGCATATTGCTCGTGCCAGTGTTCCACACTTCGAACACGGCTGAAGCACGTGCCAAATTGCATATTGCTCGTGCCAGTGTTCCACACTTGGAACACAGCTGAAGCACGTGCCAAATTGCAATTGCTCGTGCCAGTGTTCCACTCTTAGCACACGACCAAGAATTGGTCATACATATCCATCGAAATTAGTCTATGCCCAAAAAGAGAGGTTTTCTAGTATATATAGTGTCCATTGTGGAGCTGGTCAGTTCGTCGTGTGTACTTAACTGACCGTCTTGACGTACAAATTGAGCTCCGCATCTAATGTTTGAACTCTAGTCCAGAGTCACTAAAGTAGATTCCAGTTGGGTCTTATTCGAGCCATTCTGGAAGGACAAAAAATCTTAGCAGTTGCACATCGTTAAGTTCAACTCTAAATGCCATCCTCATCAAGCCAAACCCAAATAGGGAGAGCAACAAACACAAGAAGAAGAAGAAAAAAAAAAAAAAAAAAAAAAAACACACCAAATAAAAGCGATCTACTTGGGTTTTTGGAGGACATCAGTGAACTTGTGCTTGACTGACTTACAGGGAGGGATAGGCTTAGAACTAATGTTTAATGCACTGGCCAATGTCCAATGGACAATTGTCTTCTCTTAGTAATAGACTATACGGAGTCCACCATATCCGACTTTTCCTTTATATGCAGGAGGAGGAGGAGGAGGAGGAATAGGGATAAGAGGAGGATGACTAGGGGGATTCCAAACTGACCAAAATGCCCCATAGTCCTTTTATATATCCGAGGGAAAAAAACATCCATGACGTTTCACACATTTCATCTGACAACAATGAACAAATATTTTCTTTTTCCTTGGCTTTTTTGCTGTTTTATAAAAGGACTGCACGTGATACAGGGTGGTGAAGTCATCGGATGACCATTGGGAAAGGATGATAGGGCACTTAATGAAATGGAGGAGTGCCTCAATGTTTACACGTGCAAATATTGATGAAATAGCACGGTCTAGTGATGTGCGAAATTTAAATTGCGCAACATTTTAAATTTGTTTCAAAATTATAATCAGGGAAGCCTCGAAAAAGCTAGGTCAATATGTGACTAAATTAGGCCAGGACTTTAATGACAGTTATGGACATTAATGAAAAACAATGTCAAATTTTGGAGGTTCTTGAAATGTTTTAAAGAAACCAATGTAGGAATACAAATTATTGCAATACAATAATAAACGTGGATATTTAAAAGACCTGGAATTGACAAGGAAATTGAAAATAGCTGGAATAGTCAGGCAACAGTGATTTATTTTGAAATTATAAGGGAAATTCAACATTATATTTAACACAGCCAGGTTTTAGTGATTAAAAAATTCTTTATGTGGCCACACTCAGCTAAAATGCTTCTATAGAAATGGGGAATTCCCCTTTTTAATTCATTTCAATGATACAAATTAACTTTTTCAACCAAAAAAGGCATTTTAGTGTACTCGCCCAACTATATTAAATGGTACGATTATAACCATTGTCATATTTTTGAATTAACAGCTGCTAAAATGATAATGAAAAACTTTTTAAAAACTAGAATATTAATAGTCAGGAAAATTCTAAAATTTCACTTCTGTCGGAATTTAGCCTACAATAAAAGCTGCGTCTCCTACACTATCATACAATGTTGTATTTGTCAGTTTCAGCATGTGCATTTTAACACTTTGAATCTTAAATTTATGGCAAAGTAAAGTAAATAAGCTGTATGAATTTCAAACATTGCACATTTTACACACATATACTAGTAGATACATGAAAAAAAAAAATAGTGGTTAAATCATGCAATTTCAGGAAACGAAACAATACATCTAAATGGAAAGCAGGCTAAGGATTTGTGCAATCTAACAACGAATTTCATCATTTTAGGTCCTTTCCCCAGACTCAAGGGTGGGAACAAGAGCCATGTTTCATAGGAAATGTATGCAATTGAAGAAGTGAGAAAAATACATTCGTCACTTTATATAGTCGTCCGAAATGACAATGTGTTTAGTCTCATTTTGCACAATGGCACCTAAATCCCATTAAAATGGATACTACCACGAAAAATACGAAATTCACGATTACACTAACATTTATTGTCGATTTTATATACACTGTAGCACCGGATGACATATAATATGAGAAGTGAAAGTTTTATCTGAAAATTTTATTTTTAAGACTAGATATTAAATGTCTACTTTTGCCATATCCTATAAAAACTGCCAAAATATTGCTTTTTTTATTTAGTTTCTCAAGATCCTTTAGGACCTCGTGATATTGTTGAAGAAACAGAATTTGCAGACGCATACATAGGCATAAATATTTGAATGAAGGGCAAAAGTGGCATAAGACAGTGATTATTCTTGTACAATTTGATACTTAATATCAAAGAGAGCTCCTAATCAAACGAACTGACATCATTTTGTATAAAAAAATAACATCAAATCCCTATAAATGTTAGAAAAGTATACCCTTCTAGACAATTTGGTATTGTCAACTATTCAAACCCTCTTTACCCCCACAGATGCTTTTTTTTCATGGTTTATAAACACCTTGTTTTACTCCTCCCTTTGCTCTTATTCTCATACCCCCCCCCCCCAACTAAGCAAAACAACGATTTTTTTTTTAAAAAAAAAATATCGATTTTTTTATTCCCTGTTTGTTAGTCAACCTAAATTTGGAAATTTTGCACTTTTTTTCTGTCTTTAAGACGCCCTGTGAGTACAACATTTGATTGCAATCGATTGGGTGATGAGCGGATTGGGGAATAGACAAATATGATGGTGACAATTAAATTTGTTGGATTTGGAAACGTACAAAAAAAATACTGAAGAAAAGGTGGCAAAATATGGAGAAGTTTTCATCCTAAATTTAAAATTTCATCCTAAATTTCAACCAAAATTTATCATTTTTAAATACATGATACTTAATTTTAAAATCCACATAATGATATGGGTTTAATTTTAATTAGGTAATGCGCAGTATTATGCAGTGTGTGTAGAACACTGGCACGTGCTTCAAATTCTGTTCCATGTGTAGAAAACTAGAACGTGCATTGTTCTTATGCAATTGGCACGTGCTACAGTTCATGTTCCAAGTGTAGAACACTGGAGCGTGCAATATAGCAATTGGCACGTGCTTCAAATTAATTTAGACCTGTGTTCTAATGTTGGAATTTAAAAATTCAAAATAATACAGTTCACTTCAAGTTCAAGCCACGGTTCAAAGCTATTGTAAGCTACTCAATTAAAACAATTAATTAGTTAAATAATTAAGTTTCTACTCATTGCACACATAATTTACAAGTACAATCATGCAGTGAATGCAAAAATTTAATTGAAATCTGTTCAACAAGCATAAATTTGATGCTTCTTGGACAAACTTTTCTGTATGATTTTACCCACTAATTTCTACTAGCCTAAAGCAGTTCAATGTTCAATATTATGCTATCCATTTCGGTTTATAATCAACCGAGTACCTGGACTCATTCGACCGTCTCTTTTCCATATGCTAAATAAACATTGGCATGTTTACTTTTATTTGAAGGTAGGCTTATATACATGTACATAGGTCCATTCTGTAGAAATAAGACATTTTCATCAATTTCCATATACGAATAGGTTTTCTTAAGTCTAGTCTTGTCCTTTTTTTCCATCTTAATCATTCATTCGACCTTTTGGCCATATCAAGGGAATACATTCTGACGGTTCGTGTTTGCACATCAGTATGTATAACCTAAAAGAAGCATATATAGGATTTAATAATGCCAGATCTCCTGCTTCTACTGCATTCTGAATATCTCACCACCTTTTCATATATATTTTTCCAACCCTGCTTTTTCCCATATACTCTCATCTTCCATATCAATCCATATCACTCATGTCTAATTCAGTATGTAGTTTTGCCTACAATATATTCATAGATATCTGGGTTTGTTTAGGACTTTATTCATGGGATGGACTTGGCTATTTATTCTTCTACGTCTATATGTCTTTAAAAAAAAATCTTACTGATGAAGTTGACATGCAAATGTTGCCTCGGTCAGATTCGAAATATTATATGACATATTCAGGATTAAATTGCAAATTTTGTGAACCCACCTTGTTTATTGCCTTTGGTTATCGCAATTCACATGAATATTTATGATTTTTGTGACATTATAGGCTACAGTTCACAACCTCATAAATAAAATTCAGTTTTTTTTTTATTTTCATTTTTTTAAAAATTGATACCATTTTTGATAGCAAAATTGTACGAAATTTATCATTTGATATTCAATAGTTATTATTGATTACACTGTTGGATATGAAACCTGTCTTAAACTGGTTATATGAACATGCATATTTTATAGCAAATTATAGATAATGTTTAATAATGTTATACTTTCATTAAATCATTGAAATTTCTCTCCTGATCCAAAGTTTTAAATAATATATAGTTATGAATAGCCATATGAAGCTAATTATGTGCCATATTTAGACACTGGATTTATTAGATAAGTTTCACAATTTTTAAATTGGTTAATCAATTTTTGTATTGATCATTTTGCATTGACTTTTAGCATTGATTATAATCAAATTGGATTAATTTTGTTTACGTATTTAATGATTATTTAAAAAATATAGGTTCCATATGAATTTAATAGATGATGTAGAACAGGATTAATGTAAGGCATAATAGTTGCATTTTATTAACTTCCCACATTATTCATATGTAGGCCTACATGTAACGTTTATAATTTGAGTATATCCACATATTGTTTTTTTTATATCAAACTCCATGGTCTTACTCATTGAAGGTTTCTTGTTTATTTTTTTTTTCTCTCCTACTTTTTTATGCTTCGTTTTAAACGTGTTTCTGATCAAAAGAATCGATATTCCCATTTTCAATTAGGAGTTCAATATATACATTGAGGAGTTGCCATGGTAACAGTAGCCTTAAGGAAGAAAAAAATACTTTCAAATTACGTTTCGCATAAATTTTGACCCTCACTTTTAGTGCATGTACAGCGAAACTTAAAGCAACACTGGTTTATGGTTCAATGATCGATTTGTGGTGTTTATTTGCACTATTTCAGCAATTTTTTTCCCAAAATATTTACATGCATATGGCGGCTTGAACCATTCTTTGATTAATCTATTCTCTACTTAAACCATATCAACCATAATAATATCAATTAAGAACCCATATTTTAATTTCAACCCAAATCTACTTTTATATAGCCTACAGTGGAATTCGCTTATAACTATCTTCAAGGGACCTAAGAAATCAGATCGTTATACCCGTACTTAGTAACAATAATAATGTACATATAATATGGGTACAGAGAAATAAGTGTTTAAAATTGATTTTCATGTATTTATTAAATGTTTTTAACTGAAAAATGATTCGTATCCCTAGTCATGAGTATACTTTTTATACTAAATTGTATACTTCTTTGAGTATACTGAAAATTAAGTATACTCCAAAGTATACTTTTCGTAGTACACTTTACGTCATGCTCGCTATAAGTATCATTAAACTGTTATTTTTTCAATGATGCCAAGTTTTAGTTTTGACTTTATTTGTGATATATGTCTCAATTCCTCTCAATATACACTTACCTTCCTATACTTTTTAGTACACTACATGTATATATCTTCCTATACTCGTAAGTACACTTTACAGTATATTTGCAAATACACTATTGCATATACTTTGCAGTTTGCAATAGTGTACTGTAAAGTGTAATTAAAAGTATAGGAAGGTATACTTCATAGTTTATAAAAGTATACACAAAAGTATACTTCAAAGTAGATGAAAGTATACTAAGTATAGTCCAAAAAAAGTACACTTGGTATACTTTCCAGAATACTTTTTAGTATACCATAAAGTATACTTTTTAGTATACCATAAAGTATACTTTCTAGTATACCAAAAAGTATACTAAGTATAATTAAGATTTTGACTAGGGATAGAATACTAATTAATTAAGCGATTTAACACTGTGAAATTTGCTGGAAATTAAAGAGAAATTTAACACTATTTTATAAAAAAAAACCAATAAAACCGCTTAACTAAAACCGGAAAAAGTATAAATTTTGTATAAAATTGAAGGTACTTGAATACTTGTAAAAAAACATGTTAATAAATTCAAGTGAAAAGTATCGAGCTCTACTAATATCTAAAATTGAGATATTGTATATGGATTAACATCTTTTATTGTACGATACCACATACATTTCGTTGATTGGATATCTTGATTGAGTAGAACGATATTTGAAAACGCAAGTAAAAACCCTCTTTTTGAAATTAATTTCGCCCAAATCAATAGAATGTCACTTGAAATTTATGAAAATATCTATACTACATGTAGTATGTTAAAAAAAAGCGCCATGTACACACGCGAATCTATGGATTTCAGGTATACTTGAAAATGGCATTTTTTCAATAAATACAATTTTGTGTCTAGTTGCCTTATATGAGTTTCATCATTTAAAATATTCAGATTGTGTTGCACATGTTCGTGATACCAATAATGTTAAACTGAATTTTTTTTTTGAAGCGTTCAATAAATGGACATGGACAAAGAGGGCGTTTCTGGAAAAACATAAATGCGTTCAATGACACAGACTTATAGTATTTGTACGGGTCAGGTAGCTCATGAATAGGGTCAAAGGTCGTCTTGAACACAAGCAAGAAAGCCAAGGGGGGAATTGAGACATTTTGTAAGGAAAGCCTATAGCTGTCACCTACAAACAAATATACCCTACATCAAACATAATAGCATCACTCCTTGGTTTAACATTGAACCTAGGAACTGTGACCTATTCAAAATAAGACCCCTTGAAATTGTGTAAAATTGGGCATACCTATAACGGAAATAGACTATTTAATTTATATGAGAAAATATTGTTAGAAATTTGCACATTTTTGTTATTTTACATCATTTTTTACGTCATTTTTCGACAAAAAGTGATAAATTTGTATCAATATGACGTCATTATTTAGACATTTTCTGATTAAAGAATTTTATTTTAAAATCGGTCTAAAATTGACATCATTTTTTGTAATTTTTTTGGGAAAAAAAACACGCCATAGGTATAAAAATGACGTCATTTATTCGTTATGCTCTGACAAATAGTGACAAATTTGTATTTGGACATTTTCTGATCAAAGAATTTTATTTGAAAATCGGTCTAAAAAATGATTTCATTTTTGCACAACTTTGATTCAAGAATTTTATTTGAAAATTGATCTAAAATTGACGTCATTTTTGACCATTTCTTGCCAAAGTGACTATATATACATCGCTAGAAAATTTGTCTGTAATTATTTACATTAATTGTTTGGTCATGTACTTTGTTATATAAATGCCTTTTGCAAATCACGTCATTTTACTATTTTTATGTCCACGGAAATTACGTCATAATGACCATAATGCTACCATGTGTAGTACCAAAAAAGCGTGAATGAAGCAATACGAAATTTATATAATTCTTTCACCTTCCTTGAGTAAAATAAGTTATTATAAACCAAGAAAAAAATTGTTCAACTGGTGAAATGTACATGTAGCTATTTCTCAGCCATAACTAAGTTTTCGGTGGGCGTCAACCGAATTAATAACGGCATCACCCCTGAAAAAGCACAGAAGCAAAAATCAGAAATAAGTGTATATGGAAAACCTATCATTAGGGGTCAATTTAGAGTTGGGTTTTAGGCCTAAGCCATGCTGCAGCAGCTATGCAATTGCAATTCCATCAATATCAAATAATTCGAGCTGTTTTACACGTACAATGAGCACGAAGCACAATCTAGCTGTAATGGCCCTAATTACAAAAAATCACACTTTGAATGAGATATGACCAAGGTCCATTTTATATTAAGAAAATGGGTATTTTTGCACGAAATTCATTACTGAAATAAATGCATGGTTATAACATGTATACTGTATGTTTTAACACAGCAAAATGTTAACCCACAAAAATAAATTAAGTAGATATATTGATGTAATTTAAAAAAATATATTTAAAATTCATTTAGTCATTTAAAATTATTCGAAGTCATTTAAAATCATTTGAAGTTTATAAATGTTTTATATGACAACATTAAAAGGTAAATTTATTAAAATTATATATATATAAATGTTAATTGGGAGAAAATAATTATTTTATAATAACCTATACTAAAAATTATATAAAAATATATATCATATTGCAACATGCATGTAATAAAACACTGGAATAATTTGTAAAAAAAAATAGCTTTTTTTCCAATTTAAAAATAACATATTTTGTTTATAAAGCTGAAATAACAATTTTATAAGTAAGCTTACTATACCCATATATTAGGGATATGTACATGTATATATTAATCAAAACTAGGACATGATTTCATTTATTATTTATAAACATACAATCAATGTGGGTATATTTTACCTTACTTAAAACTACAAAATGCAAACCTGTCAAAAAATTCCTAGAATTTTATTTATACACCATCATATCTACTGACCAAAAGAAATATGAAATGATATCTAAAGACGGCTTCATTTAATCAAGATAGATAAAATTGCATATATGATCCAATATGGCCATGTTCTAGTTGATATGAGATGTTTAGTTAATAACAGAAAAAAGATATTAATCATTCAAAACTCGATGCCCAATTTCTTTGAGCAATATCTTAGGCAAATAATAAATATTAGGGTCCCATATGGTGGGGATGGATTCTGGGGTTATTACCATGGGTTGACGTGTACAAATTATGAATATTTATGGCATGTATGGGTCAACAAACTACCAGATGACGTTATTAGACACTTCCTTACGTCATACTTAAGATGAAAAAAATCTAATCAGGCGACACTCGTCAAATAAAAACCAAATGGTAGGCCTATTAATAAAAATGTCAGACAACTTACCATTTTGAAGGATTTCATATCAGCATTGATTTGGTTAATCAAAATGGACGTATTTATGGAGTATGTAATCCAAAAAAATTCACTGGTCAGAAGGCACTGAAGAAATGGAGAAACATTATGATAAGAGATATAGTCCAAATCAAACTGATATTGTTTTAGATTTCATGTATGGGGTGTAGTATGACCTGAATCAACCTAAAATTGATTTGGCTGAAGGCTGGGAACAAGGATGCATCATACCCCAAAATCATGTTTTAAATTATTATAATCTATAATAAATAGCGACCTATATATTTTCATTTTTTTTTTTTTTTTTTTTTGAACGGAAGTTATTAGGAAATTATCATCCCTACTTGAATTTGATACTTTGATAACATGTAATTTGTAATCCAGTCTATGATCACACATTTTGTTAAGAATCTTAATCCTCTGGTTTGTTTCGATGATATTTGCTCATCCAAATTGTCATTTCACCAAATTTTGCATCTAAATTTCGATTGATATTGAATTGGATTTTGAAGATACCATAGTTTTCATTCAGAGTTTTAGGGAATTATCCAAATATCTCTTGTTTATTACAAATCACGATTGCTATTCATGATATTGATGTGTTTAAGATGGTCGGTCCATACTTTAGCTCCTATTCACAGTAGTTTAGATAAATTAACCAAATATCCACAAATCCAGATGGATGACTTTGAAAATCTTTGAAGAAATCATGTCCACAGCCTGATTTACATTCACAGTAGTTCAGAATTATATAAGACGAAAATCATGACTCAAGTAACCAGTAATGGTAATAGCTGGTGGTAGTTTCATTCACAAAAATACACTGGTCAATACCAAAAAGGCACTTTGGACTTTTGTAACATCATAAATCCTTTGAAATCTTGAAATGACACCAAGATTAATACATATTTATCCTGTACTTCGTGTGATGACCCAAGCAACCAGTAATGGCTATTGCTGGTAAACGTCTCATACATAGAAATGCACTGGTCAATACTAATAGGCTACTTTGGACACTTGTAGCATCACAAATCCTTTGAAATCTTGAAAAAAGCACCAAGATTATTGTGTACTTCTGATGATGACTCAAATAACCAATAATGGTAATTGCTGGTAGTAGTCTCATACACAAAAATTCACTGGTCAAGACCAAAATGGCACTTTGGGCTCTTGTAATAAAAATAATCCAATGAAGTCTTGAACAAACACTTAAGACTGTCTCACATGTAGCTTTTACTTCAGGATGTTATTAGATGGTGGTCAATGTACACATCTTGGTCAACAGACCCTAGAATCAGAAGTTTGAAGTCCAAAACCTGTAGTCACTAGCATGATATTGAAAAGACAGCAGTCACCAAGCACTTGCATCAGCACATTGAATTTTCTGGCAAGAAGATCTATAGGAAATTTTGATTTTTGAAACGTAGTAGGTGGACATTTTATTCGGAAAATGTCAGCAGGCCACCAAATCTGAGATTTTTTTTTTGATTTTTTTTCCCATTCTCCTCCCCTTTTTTATTCTTTCCCTATTCTCCTCTATCCCCATTGCGTCTGACCGTCTAAAGGTCTGGCATTGTCCTGTCCTTGATGTATTCCCTCATATATAAGACAAGGATAGTGAGGTCTGGTGAAATATGGTCGACCCTGGCAAAATGTAGACCCGCATACGTTTGGTGCCCAGTCATTTTTTATGGCCCTTTGGACAAAGCCCCTTAGAGCTAGTTTTTACAAAACGGAACAGAAGGCGAAAATTTTTGTCAGAATAGTGGCTTATGGGATATAAAAATCGGACTGATAATAAGATACAATTTGGGCATAGAGAATCACCTTGATCCATGGTGGGTCTATAGGTCTACCATCGTCCAGGGACCATTGTGTAGTAGACTCAAAAATTGGGCTTTTCTGGAGGGAGAGGGACCCTGAAATGAGGATCATAAAATTGGCACAAGCCATTTCATTTTCAAATGTTGGACACACCTATCGACTAGGGACACTTGCACCCAAATGAATATGGGCCAGCATGTCAAAATTCTTCACACACTTCAGTATATGGACAGGAGCCATAACACCAGTTAGAAAATGAGCGATTTTTTACCAGATTATACTATGACCATGGGGCCCATGGACACACCCCTTTGAATTATGGACAGACATGAAACCAGGAGCAAGCAGATGTTTTGAGGGGATGTAAACCTAAAAATTGGACCCGTGCAGGCTATAGTATACATAATGAGTGTCATGCTACTAATAATAGGCTCAGAAACTCAGAATATACCATTTTTTTGGGCTAATAGTTGGCCCTTCAAAGTCAACTGCAGTGCAAATACGATTTTGTGTCATACTTGAGATAAGCAGGGAGAGTAATCATAGTATTACATGCTGATCTCCAAAATAGCCTACTGACCATCAAGTACCACATAATAGTAAATTCTGAGAATGGTATTAGAACCACAAACTACATGTACACTGTTTCCCATTACACTGGGTTTACCCCCACTCCAAAAAGGAATTTTATAAAATAAACACCTCAATTTCCCCAATTAAAACTTGGGATAAGTTAATCTATGGTAAATTAGTTATTTTATATATAACCACATCTGAATTAAAAATCATAAATGAGGTTAAACCTGGTAAGGTTCCCCCCAATTTTCATAAATTGGTTTTAGTGCATACATACACAGTATGTTTTCCTTCCTGAAAATTCTCTGTACAGTGACCACCTGTATACATGTACACTGATCCGGATTTGGCCATTTTTTGAATGCATGGTCACCTTTAGCGGATTTTACTGTAATTAAATTAGTTTAATTTAGTAGGAGGTTAGCAAATAGTAGTGTTATTAAATAGTTGCAAGAGTATCCCTTAATTTTTTTTTAAACGTGGTAAAAACTTGTCAATTTCTACATACAATTATGCTGAAATGAATTCAAAGGGGAATTCCCCATATACATACAGCACTGACAGAGTTTGCCACATCTGCATTTTTGTGTTAAAACTAATAACTGACCATATACATTATGTGAGCCACATGTGCCACAACTAATAACTAGCTGTTTAAAAGCTAGTGGAGTAATCATGCTGAATTTCCTTGACTTTTTCAAAGTGAATCACTTTTCCCTAACTATCATAGGTATATACAATTTCATTGACAATTTCAGGTTTTCCTTGTATTAGGGAACCCTAGCTGTTTATCATCAGATTTTATGTGGCTCAGAATACAAGTGCATCCCACTTAGAATACAACATATAGTGAAAAAACGTCTTAATTCTTGTCTTTAACACTAATTTCTTAATGGACAATTGGTCAATTCCAGCTTTTGATCAATTCTGCATGACTTTGGTGGCAAGAACTAATCTGAAGACGATGTTGTCATTGACCACCCGCCATTATCATTACTCACTGTTGTCTTGCATGTATTAAAAAGACAAGATGGGACAAACAGGGCAATTACACGGTATAATTTTGCAATTGAAGGCGTGCTATCAATCATTATACTTGCGTAAATCCTACGTGTTTACGGTTTAACAACCTCGAGTGATATGCCATTAAACGAAATTAACGTTACAAATTTACTGCATAGGCCAACCAGAGAGATGAAGTGGAATCCCAAACAAACCAATCAAAATGCAAGATGGGATTTTCCCCTCTTCTCACATAGCCAATTAAAACAATGACTCCTGCCAATATAAATGAACAAAATGGTGTATTGTATTGCAAGCAGTGCTGGAAAAACCAATTGTATTAGTAAAGTAAAATCTGGTAAATTGGCCACCTCTGCATAGTGACCACTTTTCATCAACAGTCCAAATTAGAGGACTCATCTAAGACAAATTGCTTTAACATATTTAATTCAGACATTCTCTGTGACATTTTGTACACAGATTCTCTGAGACATTTTATACACAGATTCTCTGAGACATTTTGTACACAGATTCTCTGAGACATTTTGTTTAGACATTCCATGAGACATTTTGGTATGCACATTCTATGAGATATTTTGGTTACACATTCCCTGAGACAATTTGTTTACATACTCTCTGAGATATTTTGTTCAGACACTCTTTGAGACACATTTTGTTTACACATTCTCTGAGACATTTTGTTTAGAAATTTTACATTTCTCTAATTTAATTTAATTCAAATAGCAATTTAAGACATTTTGCTTGGACATTCTCTGAAAAATTTTGGCTACACATTCTCTGAGACATTTTGTTTAGACATTCTCTGAGACATTTTGGTTACACATTCTCTGAGACATTGTGTTTACAAACTCTCTTAGATATTTTGTTCAAAAACTATTTGAGATACATTTTGTTTACACATTCTCTGAGACATTTCGTTTACACAATCTCTGAGACATTTTGTTTAGAAATTTTGCATTTATCTGATTTAATTTAATTCAAATAGCAATGTTAGCCATTTTGCTTAGACATTCTCTGAGGCATGAAGTTTATACATATTCTCTGAGACATTGTTTAGACATGTTTTAAAGCAATTTTGCATTTTTCTAAGTCATTTCGCTTCAGATAGCTGCTTCCTTAGCTAATTCCAGCTTTTTTTCTTGGGACTAGACATTGTTGGTCATTTGAGTAGAGCCCTTAGTTGAAAGTGAGCGTCTGAAATGGTTTCTTAATTCAAAATGGATGAGAGAAAGACAAGGAAAGCCTTGTTTCTTGCGCACTTAACTGCGTTTGGTTGATAATTTCGTCATGTCCAGCTGAATTAAAGCACTTTCTTACACTTTGTATCATCATTATACGTGTAGCGAAGCTAATCTTAAAGAGACTTTATAGTCTATAGACCCCAATAATCGTTTATGTGTGGCAGATGTTTGTATCTTTAAGGTGGACATTACATGGGATAGATGTTGAATTAAGGCCACTATATATATATATATATATGGTGTCTTAGAAATGCTCAAAACCGTAATTCGTCCCAACTACTTAACTGATGGCTAACTCACAATTGCTGTTTTTCTACCAACTTTTATCCTATAGATTTCTCCTTTTCTTCTTGCTTTTTTATGAGTGTGTCCTTTTTTCCACAACCATGGTTTTAGACCTTCACTTCTATTATATAGGTCCCTATTTCTGCAGGTGATTAAAAGCCCTTAATGTAGTCGAAAAGAACGGTTTTCTAGCCATGCCATGCAGAAACTTTTACTTGCTCGATAAAATCATAAAACTAAAGGGGAGTGAGAGAAAAAGGGGGCTTTTAGTAGAGAGTTTGACGAATTAGGCAATGTCTTCTAACTGACGAATCAGAAACACAGTTGGGATTAACTTGTCGTAAAGATTCCGGTCCATTTCCTTGGTTATTTTTCCTCTACCCCACCAACCCTAGTCCCCTTATATATAAAGGCCTTTTTGACTTTAACTCAAAAATTGGTTTGCTTTTATAACGGTTAACAACGATCTCTTAGAAGAAATTTAAACCTTCATTAATGCATGTAATATGTGGGAGAAATCAAAATGTACTGTCCAGTCGTCTGAAAAATATAGGAAATGTACTTGAATTTGTAACACAAAAGTGGATTTATATGCTCGAAATTTGAGTAGGCCTACATGTGTAAAACATGAATTGATGCTGAGATTTCTGGTCATGCACACTTTTTGGCTGTTTAATGGGTCTTGTAGAAATTTAAATCAAAATTGTCAAATATGTCTTAGAAAATGATCTATTAGAGAAATCCACTCTTTTTGACTGTTGATGATAAATCTGGTAGCAAATTAAATCAAAATAACCATATATGTCTTTGAGAAGTCCACTAATTTGGACTATTGATGGATCTACTAGATATTTAATTCAAAATAACCAAATACTCTTATGTCTTAGAAGATGATGTCTTAGAGAAGTCCTCTTTTTTGACTGTTGATGAATCTGGTAACAAATTAATTTAAAATAACCAAATATGTCTTAGAGAAGTTCACCAAATTGGACTATTCATTAATCTACTATAGATATTTAATTCAAAATAAAAAAACACTATGTCTTAGAAATTGATGTCTTAGAGAATTTCACTGTTTTTTTACTGTTAATTATAAATCTGGATAGCAAATTAAATCAAAATAACCAAATATGTCTTTGAGAAGTCCACTAATTTGGACTATTGATTGATCTACTAGATATTTAAATCAAAATAACCAAATACTCATACATGTATGTCTTAGAGAATTTCACCAATTATGACTATTGAAGAAAACAAAATAAAGATTACATTTATATTACAAGAGATGATAAAAACCTATATAGAAATTATAGCCAATTTTCAACCAAAAGAGTTAAGATTGAGGGTTTAGTTTTAATGATTAAAATAAAAATACAACACCCATAAAGTCATAAAAAGTAATTACGAAATGTTCAAAACGTATTTTACGTTTCCTAAATCAACAATCATCCCTAAGTTTTAATGGCAAAGCAATATGATAGCATCACAAAATTAAAAATTAATTTTCTTAATCTAAATCGTTTCCCAAAACTTTGAAACGCACAAGAAGCTCCCCATATATACACTGTACATGTATACATGTATGTAAAAAAAAAATTATCAGTTGGTAAAGTTAATTAAAATATTATTCGCTGTGCACAAGCCAATATTAGGACATTAAATGCGAAACGCATTTCGAGTGTCTAAGTGCAGTTAAGTTGAAATTCATATTAGCAATATTAGAAAAGCTCGGTGGGAAGATGAAAGGTGTTTTACTCATTAAATATTTTATCACATGTGGGTAGATGAAAATGCAATTTCATAAGCAAGATAATTCAAGCCATTAAAGTTAATAATATGTTTTAATGCTTATCCAAGATGGCTCCTTGGACGACAATTTTCAAAGAGTCGTTTTGAAAGCTTGAGAAATTCCAATTAATAAGTTAAGAAAAAGTATTTTAATACGGTTTAAAGCCCCCAGTTATAAAAGAGATTAAACGATGCAGGAAGAAAGCAAATTGGAAAGAAGTATAAGGACAAGAAGCGAATTTTTAGGAGGCATATATTAAGAAAAGGGGAGTTCCCTTACATCTACTTTTATATATATACTCACGATTCAACTTATAAAAGCCTGCCTGCATGGCACACGTTTTCATATAAATTTCTTTTCTATATTAACTTTCTCCTATTACTGCAATTTTTAATAATCTGTTTATGAACATCGAATTTTTCCCTCATCATCGTGGTTAGGAAAGCAATTTAGCAAAAGCAAGGGGCTTATTCCTGTTTGCAGCTAGGAATATAAAGATCAAACATTAATCAGCAGCAAAATTAACATTATCACGTGCATGCATTATAATCATTAAATTTTTGCAGGCCTGCAATATGTTGCAAAGAAATGAAGAAATTCGGGTTTTTGGTAGACCGCGTATAACTAAAAAAACTGGATTGCTCTGGTGCTATCACTTTTATATTAAAAGTAATTTCATCTAATAGTCATGTGTTTTTTTAAAAAAATATTTTATGGTCGGATTTGTGACACGAAATTCATATTTGTAAATATATTTGTAGGGTAGATGTCTATAGCATATTGAAATGGCAGCTAGGAATTGTGCATTTTGTGATAAAAGCAAGATTTTTAAAACAGATATATCTGCCCCAATTATCTTAATCACTTATACTTATTCAACATGTTCTGTTTTGAAAATCATGATCTATTACAATTGCTTACACAACCATTAATTAATATTCACAAAAGTCCAGATAAGGGACACTCGATCACTCAACCTGCACTGCACTCTTAGAAAAATGTGTGACATTAGGTGTTTCAAAATACCTTAAGGTACTGGTAAGCACCATTTGCTTGCAAAAAGGTATTAAAAACTCTAAAAGGTGCTTAGCTGACCAGTAAAAGGTGTTTTGCAGAAAAGGTGGCAGATAATGCTTGATAGTCATCTGACCAGTAAAATGTGTTTGTCTTCAAATCCAACGAAGCGCCACCAAGTGGTAGTTTTTCATCAAATTTTAAACACCTTTAAAGGTGCTTAAATTTTAATTGCAGATTTAATTG
>JAQGCC010002791.1:0-17200 GCA_034698905.1 Xestoiulus laeticollis | reverse complement strand
ATTTAATTAATTATAAATCTTCTTACATTTTTTTTGCAAAATATTTAGCTAATCAGAAATCATGTTTAATGTGTCCTTGCTTCTCAACGACTTTTTCTAAGCGTCGACGCCACTCGTTTATGCTTCTGTCAATGAAACGTTGCCCCATATATGTATTTCGCCATTCCTCGATTATTGCCAACTTGAGCTGCTCAGTCTTGGTAAGTTTTCGCCGAAGGTAGACTTTTTCTTGTAAAGCAGCCATGCATATGGCATAATCTACATGTACTTGGTTTAAATCTGGGCTGTTCGGTGGCCACATGTCTGGCTCGATGAAGTAACATTCTCCTGACGAAGAAAGTTGATTGTACTTTTATGTGATTAAATCACATTTTACGAAATGTTCTCACTTTTATTGGCCCACCCTGTATACTATATACTAGTACGATATACATGTATGTATTAGGCCAAAAATAATTTTTAAAACCATGCATTTTGCAATTAAAAGAACTTTAGTTTTGTGCTGCGGCTTTGCACCGCGCGCTCAATAAAATGAATGAGCTAATGTAGTTGCCTGTACATGTAATTCACAATCGAAAGTTATTTTATTGAGTGTATTAAAAAAGGCAATCGAAAACTAAAATTTGCAAATATATTTTGATCAAACTTGTTATTTAAAGTAGCGCATTATGGTTTTTATGGGACGTCACATTTCTTAAACTTCCTTATACCCCCCCTTCACACATCGTCACAAAATTGTGACCCCCTTCACTAGTGCATGACGTCATTTCTGGACGGCCCCTATAGCATTCCCGATATGACTGAAAGCCCGAATTTAATGAACATTAAATTTAGCTTTTCAAAGCTCATTTTCCAATGTTTTAATTCTCGAAACGATTAATTACAAATGAAATTGTCGTATTTATTAATGGTGCATGGTGATACGACCCGTCAAGTTAGTACTAATGTGCTGAATGATCAGCTGTTCTCCTCTGCCATCCTCTTGAGCACGTGATCCACGCGGGCCAATGAGAAGCCGAGGCCAATACAAGATGGCGACCCCCTTTGTCGTTCCAATTCGAGCTACGAAACGTCGTCACTGATGATTTCGAAGGCTGCGGACTAAGTGAAAGTAAGTGTGATTCGTGAGTGTTTCGCGTAGAAACGTTCACGATGTGGATCATGGGCAAAGTGGACCAAACGTCGTACAAGGAGACTCTTTTCAACCAACTGTTCCAGGAATGTCGCACGGCGGCCCCAGGGGCCAGGTTGTCCTACCCATTGCGCTCAAAACTGGAAAAGTTCCTGCGACAGGAACGAATTGACATCGTGACCCGCGAGAAAGACGGTTGCACGCCTTTATTCATAGCCTGCAAGCGGGGCAACTTGGACATAGTTGAGTACCTTATCAGCACTTGTGGGGCCGACGTGGAACAGCGGGGCACATACGAGGTGCCGGACGACCGCAGCATCCATCATGTCACGCCGCTTTGGTGTGCCTGTGTAGCCGGCAAGATGGGGGTGGTAAGGTTGCTCGTGGAACACGGGGCGCGGGTTAACAGCGTATCTGACACGGGTTCGACACCAGTGCGCTCGGCCTGCTTCATGACCCACTTCGAGATCGTCCGCTACCTTGTGGAACATGGGGCAGATATTCTGAAACCGAACTACAACGGTGGCACCTGTTTGATCAACTCTGTGCAGAGCGTGCCACTCTGCGCCTTTCTGCTCCAGAATGGGGCTGCTGTGAACGCACGGGACATCCAGCGCAAGACGGCGTTGCACTACGCCATCCAGGAGCACCGTTTCGAGGCCACCAAGCTGTTGCTGGAACACGGAGCCGATCCCAAGATGCGCAGCATGGCCGGCGATGACGCCCTTCAGACAGCCTGCCTGAAGGGTGCCATGCAGATCTTCGAACATTTGATTACGCTGCCCACCTTCGATGCTGACAGAGTGGCAGAGGCCCACGAGCTCATGGGATCCACCTACCTGGACGAGCACCACGACCTTCCCCAGGCGCTGCAGCTATGGCGCAAGGCATTGACCATCCGTGGCAGAGTACCAAAGCCCCACACTGTGCCGCAGCGGGTTGCCTACCAAAACGCGACCGAGTTTGCAACCGCCGAGGAGCTGGACAACCTCGCCCTGGACCTGGATGCTGCTCGCATGCAGTCGCTGCTCGTCTGCGAGCGCATCCTAGGCCCGCTGCACAAGGACACCATTTTCCGGTTGATGTACCGTGGGGCCGCCTACGCTGACAGCATGCAGTACCAGCGGTGCATAGAACTGTGGATCTTCGCCCTGAAGCAGCGCATCCTCAAAGACAGCCTGCTGCACAGCGAAGCGTGCTTTACAGCGCAAGCTATCGTGCGCCTCTTCCTGGACCTGCTAGACAAGCAGCGGTCAGGAGGACCCCGGGAGGTATGCTTTGAGGACGCTGTGGACGCCATTGAGCTGCTAACCGCCGAGGTACCCCAGGCCCTACTGCTGCTAGACGTGAAGCCCGTGTACAAGCGGCAACAGGACAACTTCGACCGGATTCTCGGCGTGCTCATCCATCTCATCCACGTGATGGCTGCCGTGCCAAAGGACAAGGTGCAAACCATGCGCATGAAGAGGCTTGTCAACGAGGTGATTCGTATGAATCCTCACAATCACCTGGGTGACACTCTCCTGCATCTGGCGGTGTCGCCTTCTAACGCGATGAGGGCCAGCAGCTTCTTCGAGGGCACGCACACCACCGTCTTCCCCAACAAGGACGTGATCGAGGTGCTCCTCGAGTGCGGGCTAGACGCCAACACTGTTAACCTGGCCCGAGATACACCGCTACACGTCGCTGCCCGTAACTACAACGCTGGCGTGGTCGAGTTGCTTCTGCGCCACGATGCCCACATTGACCAGCGCAATGACAAGGGCGAACAGGCCTATCGTCTACTCGCGCAGGTCCCAGAGTGCAGCATCAATCCGCTGCAGTACTTGAGCCTCAAATGCTTGGCGGCCCAGATCGTCAAGGGACATGTCATTCCCTTCACAGGCGAGGTACCCGTGTCTCTGGAAGATTTCATCAGGCTACATTGAACCATTCTGTAATCTCGGGCACTGCCATCCAGCGCGCAAAGTCTACACGCAAACCTGCATCATTTTCCTGCAAAAATGAGAGGATTTGGAATTTCCAACCAGAAGCCAGACTATCGTTTCGTTTAGAAATCAGGTGCCGTTACCTCGGAGAAGTTCATCAGACTACCCGTGCCAACCTCACTTTTTGAATCTCACTTTCATGCACAGTAATTTAACTTGGACGTTGATGAGGGAGCAAATAATATTACTTATAATTTCATAATTATAATTGCAGTGCTTTGTCCAAGAAGAGTAAACAGAAGCTCACGTCCAGCGTACAACGCAATTTGAATTGTCACACAGTTGTTTTCTTTGTGAATTCGTGAGGTCATTAATCCAAACAATTTTGCTTGTAATTTGAAGTGGAGTAGTTGTCCGCTTTACACAATTCTTAGCCTTGTAAACTCGTGCTCGGGCAGTAAGACGGCGCCAACTTGCGTGGACAGTGCCAATTTTCTTTCTCCAATAACTCTGCTCGGTTTCTGAAGAAGAATTGCGGTTTTTAGACCCGGGAAAAGAAAGACGCAATAAATGAATGGCAAAGCAGCTTTTTTCTAATTGTTGACTTTTCTCCAGCTTTGCTCAGTATTTTATTAAATGTACCAAATGTTGCAATGACTTGCTTATGTACTCGCTCAATGTACATACACGAAGCATATATATGGCATGGGATTCACTGTAAACTGCACTGAACACATTTATGTATTCCCAAGCATTATTGTGAGTGCATGCTAATATTTATTTTTGTCAAGCAGAGCAGGAAGGAAATTTCAATAAATTCATTTCAGTTTACTTTTTTTTATGAAATTTAAGATAATATCACATGCTATTGTAAAAATTATAATTACTAATTGCAGCAAGATTTTGCAAATTATGATAAAACCATTCCCAAGATGGGATACATGTACTTTAACACAATGTGACAATTTTATATTTTGCTGTCAGTATTATATATTGTGTGGATATTTTCATTCAGGAGCCATCTGCAAAGATGTATGGGCATGAGGGTATGGGGTGGTTGATTTCGTATACATGTACTGCTGGACAGGAGTCGGGGGAGAGGGAGTATTCAGGACGTCCTTAAAAAATCATAATCTTCCTCAAGTTTAAATATTAGGAAGTCAAGAGAAAACTGTGAGAACAACCAAACCCTATTCCAGTAAAACAGGAACATTTTTCGTCATTTTATCAAATCTCGTGCAATATATCAGTATTTCATGAAATTTCTTCATTATTTTATCAAATATATAACGAATTCTTGGAAAGAGCTGGAAAAGTCACAGAATGATGTTTTATTCTGAAAAAAATCAGGGAAAATATAAACATGAAAATATTGCAGTTGTTTAACTGAAACCTTCAATTACCTTAGGGTCATGAAATTGTGAATTTATAAAAATAATATATATATATGAATTTGGTTTTTAATGAGAATTTTTGTTTTCATGTATTCCCCTAGAAATCAAATGTTCAACTTCCTTGACTTTTCAAGGTTTTGAAATAAATTTCCCTGACCATCCCAACAAAAATGCAAAAATGTTAAATAAGTCAAAGTAAATTGTTGAACATTTATTTCTGCGGAAATACGTGTACTGCCATGGGTCAAAGTGGACATTGGGATTGGGGGAGGTTGTTTAAATTCTGCAAAAATCGTCGGACGTTCTTTGTGGATGGCCCCTAAGTGTTGTATTGATCATTGAAAATATTTCAAGGGGAAAAAAGCTGCCAACTTGCAAAAATTAGAAATAGCAGAATAAAATATTGATTTCATATTAGAATCCTTTAATTAGCATAAAATTGCCCATGGAAATGATGGTAAAACTCATATATCCTTCGTTATAACCGGAAAGTACAATTTCATAAAACAAATATTAATTAATTAGGGTGAATTTCGTTCAACGCCTTTTGCCGATTTTCTTTTAATTTCCTGGATTTTTTAGACAGATAATTCTCCGTGCTATTTTCTAATTTCTTTGCCAACACTTACTTATTGTGTTAACATCTCAATGTTGAACGTTCAAGAGTTCACTCAATCACGCACTCACTACAGTCTTTTATTTTAGAAGATTGTATTTTGTTGTAATTTATCTTGATGTCCATGTGTGCTGGAGGCTATTTATTCTTGCTGCTCCTTCAGCAGGACAATTTATCTTTTAGAAGTCAGTTAATTCGGTTTTCTGCACAAAAAAAAGAATACTTGACATTAAGGTTTATAAACTTTATCTGGAACTTGAACGCCACACTTGCTTATATCAAAAGCCATTGGCTTAACAACAGAAAACGAAAATTTGTCAAAAATAGAAAATCTGTTTTCGTTGATGATGTTCTATCCTGATACAAATGGCAAATTCCTTTCAGATGTTTTTTTAATTTTTTTTATCTGAACTAAGAACTTGGCACGTTTTGTAATGACACCAGCGTTAAGCCAGTAAAAAATTGCACACAGCTAGTTAACAATCTCATGCGTACCATTAACATCGAGATATTGAGATTAGTTTTTTTTACAATGGCCTCCAGATAAGCCACTGTGAATGACCCTGCCTTATGAGCAGTTGCACTGGTATTGCATGCACGAATTTTGAAGTCCTTGAATTAAACATTTAAGGTTTTATTTTTGCAAAACAAAAAAAGCTTTTCGTTTGAGGCGTATATGTGCAAATATGTTTTCCCACACCAGAACTTTGGTAATTGCATGAAGTTTTTGCGAGGTCTAGCTGCATTGACCTTTCATAACTACAGGAATCTGTAAATGATTTGTTGCAGTCTGTTAATTTTTGCTACTTTGCAATTGGTATATCAGCTGGTAAACCCTTTTAGGCATTGACTCAAAGCTGTGCAGGGCCAGTGCCAATATTCGATTGCTGCCAGAATTCAGTCTTAAGGTCAAATTTATTATGTGCTACTTTGGAGTTGTTTTGGTTTGTTCACTTCTCCCTTTTCCGGTCTTTCACGCACTCTTCAACTTTTTTTCCCCAGACAAATCGTACGTTTCATCCTTTTTATATTTGGAAAGTGACATTAAGCTTTTTAGGTCTTAATCTTGGTTAAAACCAGAATCGACGATTGACACACATGAGTTTAATTTTTTTTAAGGTGCTTGGCAACCAAAGTACATCCTTTATCTCGGTCCAACGTTTAATAGGCTCGTCGACTAACTGCGCAGCACACTAGAAAATTCCACGGTGAAAAAAAGGAGTGAAACTGAAGCATCCGGCTGTTGCGTAACTTCGTACTGGGACTGGCCAGTTCTTACAAAATCGGGATGGAAAAATCCCAACGGAGCATGATTGAAACAGAACATTTTAGAGGTTATACAAAATGTAGTTAATTTCGTGTGCTGTGGAATTTCGATGGATAGTTTTACAACTTTTGACAAAGATATAGGCCTACATTATATCAGAAAATACTTAGTGATTTAAAGGAATAAGCCATACATTGGACAAAAAATGTTCTTCACTTCTTTGAATCTTAGTTCCTTACCACTTTTAGTTTCTGGCAATTTTAAATGTCCTTCAAGTTGGTGTTCATCATTGTATTTAAAAGTATCAAGTATTTTCATTTAAAGTTGGCCTACACACTAAAATCGTTGGGTTAAAATTCATTTCAATATTGAGTGCTATAATATGGACATACCAACATTGGGTTAACATATGGTTGTTAAATTCAACCCAATGTTGGTATGTCCATATTATAGCACTCAATATTGAGTTGAATTTTAACCCAACAATTTTAGTGTGTAGGAGAACCTTAAAATCCATCCTAATCATGGAACTGGCATGAAATTTTTATTTTGATCCAAGCACCTTTAATTTATTTGTTCTTATTTTTGTTGATAATCATGGTGTGAAGTTGCCATTGAGATCTCAATGTTTGCAAAGCCTTTGAGCTGACATGTGAAATCATGAATTGTTGTGCAAGTTTTTGAATAGTTTTTTTTATTAAACTCGATGCATGAATTCATATCACTTGTAAAAATAACTGGGCATGAAGCAATAGTGTTACATATAAAATTATTTTTTCTGTGTCAGTGCAACTGTAAAATAGTACAAAACATGTTCTCAATTACATTTTACAGTTATTGTACCATGCTTTGCATCAGGTCATGTACTTGTACACTTGCTCAGTATCCACATATGCCTATGGTGAAATAAAAGCTCAGAAATAAGTGCTTGGTGTAAAATTGTGCGTCCGAGGTTCACCATCGTTGAATCGGCGAATAGTTTTCTTGTTAAACGAGTGAAACTTCTTATGAAACTGTTCACATGATCTCTTTAATCTTTGTAATAAGACTCCGCGTGCTATCACGGTCAGTCTAAAAGACTGTTTTCCGGGCATCAAAAGTGTATTCTGATAAGGTAGATGCGCAATATTTTTCAATCTGTGTTGATAGAATTTGTAAGAGGGGTCGACATTTTTTCACCAAAATGTATGCATTAGTTTTATCGCATTTCATTTGACTTCTGAAATCAAAAATTCTGGATGGTAGCCACGAAACTGTTCTCAATGCTGATTACTGCAATTTGCATTGGTGAGCAATATCTTACGACACTGCTCGCTTTCTTATATTGCCCAATAAGGCTGTTAGCCAACCTTGAATTAAAATTATACTTAAGCATATTTGGTAAAGACTAGCAAAAACATCACGAGTGTGATGCTGCACCAGATGTTACGGGGTAGTTTCTGAGCATTACTCGGTATCGAATCCACCACGTAAATCTTCCAACCCATGTTGGCTTGACAAAAACTCTGGAATGCAGAAAAGCAGCAATAGCACGGTTATTCAACTTCCAATATGTCGCAATTTTCCCAGTAAAATCTCGAAATTTGCTAAAAGCCAACCCATTCACCTGATAGTAAACAACATCTGGGGTTGTGGAGTTGGGAAGCCACACCATGGCGGCTGGATCTCCCTCTTCACAAACGAGTTGCAAGGTGTTTCGAAATTTGCTGAATGTTGGGAAGGAATCTGCATGGCGCAGATCCAAACTCTCGTTTTTCCACCAGCAGAGTTTCCCCACTAAACGAAACGAACCAAGAAGTTTTGCAATGAGTTTGGCATATCTAATTATGCGTTTTTCTACTTTTTTCTGTTTTTAGACCCCCGCAAATACCTGCTGTAGGGATGGGACGTGACCTCCTGCTGAAATCTACTCCGGCGTAAACACGGACTTTCTGCAAAAAGACAAGGAACGTTAGACGGTAAGAATAATTTTACTGTTTTTAGTTGTGCTTGAGCCATGAGAACAAACCTTTCTCTCTTGCGGGCTCAGATGTTCGTAGTCGCCGCGAGGATCATCCGTGATGTACATTGGATGGTAAAACTGCGGCCTGTTCGGATCGTTGCCACCATACACTGAGAAAGTGTATCGCTTGCCTCGCTTAACGTAGAGTTCTGGGGCCATATAGCCATTGATGTACCACACGAGTCCAGGACTGTCCTGATCTAGCAATCCAAAAATGCAATAATAAATGGGAAAATAGAATATTTTTTTATCAAACGATATCGGTATTTGCACGACAGATGTCTGTTGCTACATATTGTTGTAGAGCAAGCTCGGACAGATGTATTAAATCCTATTTCTGAAGAACTTTGACAGACCTGTCATTCCTTCGAAACCCCGCTTGCTTCCAGGAGGCCCAAGCATGGCAGTGAAATTAGCTATGTCACCTGGAATCCTCACGGGATTCCACGCTTTGGTGGTGTCGTTCACCAACTTTTGGGCAAAGTAGAAACAGTTCTTCTGGGGCATAAGTCGGGCGAGATTAATCTTGAGGTTATCTAATCAGGAAAGATTTTCTCATTATTCGTGCAGTTTCTCAAAAGCACATATATAAAGGAAATGGCAAAACATTCTCTTGCCTTTGGAATATAAGTAATGGTATTGAGGCTTCTTGTTTCTTCCCAGGTGACCTAGAGCCCAAACGATGTATATTTCCTTGTCTCCGATGGACTTGTCCCCATGGTCGGCTAAAAAGCAAAACGATCAAGCGTTATGATCTTTTATTTTATTTTAATTTAATTTATTACCCTACAGTCAGCACATAACATGCCAGATTGTTCTTGATTTTAGATTTTTTTTTATATACGTTCGTGCTCGCTTTTTGGTGGAACTATCCCGGTATCCGCCTATATGGGCGATTGAGGGAGGGTGTGGGATAAACCGCGAACACGGTAAACAAGGATAGCCGAACCAAGTTCAAACCCGGATCTCCCGAGTTGAAAGGGCAGAGCGTATAACCATTAAGGGTAAAACCAGCATAAAGCATGAAATGGCATGGAGCATGGAATGGCATGGAAATGCAGCGTTTCGATTGGTTTCCCGGTGGCGGGAATTTCCGATTACCCAATCAAAATTGTGCATTTAAAGGTCATGCCATGTTCCATGCTATTCCATGCTCTACACTGTTTTTACCCTAAGACAACCATACTTAGATCATACCAACTGATCAAAATCCATAATGATGATCAAAATTTAGGATGCTTTCAGGACACCATGGCATTTACCTGCGTTTAGAAGCCGCACATAAGTGATTTTCGTGATACCGTCTTCTCTGGCGAAGGCTTCAATACTGACATCTAACAACCCTCCCACAGACTGGTCCGGACAAACCCCGCGGAGCGATCCTATTGTGCTTGTACACTGTTTACAATGAAATTGGCACAAAGTCAGTTATTTTCTGAAAATGGCATTTCAGTTTGTTTCATAATTTGGAGAATTTTGACTGTATCAGAGCTCTGAAAATATTCTCCAGAATCAGCTCCGTATTTTGCAAAAAACAAGAGTAGAGAAGACTTTATCCTACTATTTTGCAGAGACAAATGATTTCTTTGATATATTACAAAATGAATAAATACTTACAACAGCTTTATCGGTGATATTGTAATCAATGGCATGGCCAAGTAGGCCATCCATATGTACGACTGTGGTGTCTGAGCCAATCATGGTGGTAGCATTGTCGGATCCACTCACTCCAAAAGCCATGTAGTCTTTCTCACCTATCAGACCGGCTAATTGGATTGTGATTTTTGATCCGAAAACTTCCCAGCTGACCTGAAGCCGAGCATGGAGCTGCTCGCAATTTGGAAGCCGATTTTCATTGGGCTGTTTTACGAAAGATGGTCTCATAAATTTGATATTGAATATGATTTACCACTAGTCCCTTCATTGTTTACTCACAATGACTTTCACTCTGGCAAGAGGAACGTTTAGCTCGCCCCGAATGGAAATTGAACCGAAATTCTCCTTGTTTTTAGTGTCGTAAATGCTGAACCATTCAATGTCGAAAACTGTCAGGTTGCCTGGCAGATGCAAAGTCACATCCTCCCCACGATAAGCACGTAACGGTCCCAGGCTGTCACGAAAATAAAGCAGTGACACAATAAAGGATAGATCATGAAAAAATATTTATAATTATGTAGTTGTATTTAAAAGGGCAGATAAAAGAATTATTTAAAACGTAGAGGATCATCAAAACTGTGGGTGAGTATATATATATGTTATAGTCTTTTTTTCTAAATTATTTTTTAATTTAATTTTGGAAACTGTAAGGAACAAATAGAATTTACGAGGATCTAGCATAAATATTCTACAAGTATTATTTGTTTTAATTTTTTGTTTATGTATATGTATATTACATTTCATGAAAATATGTTCGTAAAGTTTACCACGCACTCTACAATTAGAAACTTTACAGACATATTTCCATGAAATGGAATATACATATACATAAACAAAAAATTAAAACAAATAATACTTGTAGAATATTTATGCTAGATCCTCGTAAATTCCATTTGTTCCTATCCATTTCCAAAATTAAATAAAAAAAATTAGAAAAAAAAGGCTTATTCTGCATGGTATGCAGCCCTCTTTAAATGTCAGTAAATTTTCGAGAATAAAATGTAAAACATTTTTTTTAGATTCTTAAGACATTTAATTTTCTATTTGTTTAAAAACAAAGATGTATAAATGATGCTTTATGATTTTTTTTAAAAAGGTTGTTCAAAACAAAATTCCAATAAGTTTTTACTGTGCCGAAAATATTTCCAATAGAAAATTGGCGCATGTTACTGCTTGAAAATTAAGAGCATTGTTGGCAATACTAAAAATTATTTATTGCGAAATATTTGCAATTTCGTAGATACTTTTCATTAGTCCGGTGTTAATCGTTTCCAGCACGTGAAGAATTTTCAGAAAAAACTAAGCTTTAGTTTGCTGACTTACTAGCCATCCTCGTCTGGAACTATCTTTCCGTTCGAAGTAATCTGAGTTCCTGTTCCAGTCCAGAAACGAGCACCTTGCAATTCATAATTAATGTTTAAACATGACGAAAGTTCTGTTTGAAAAGATTTGGTATAACGACAAACCGATTTGAAAATTACCTTCTGCAGTGCCATCGTAATACAATCCTGGAATAAGAATCGTCTTCGTGTCCATGAGCATTAAGGGTTTGGAGCGTACCCCACGGGCCTCTCTGGATAATTCCACGAGTTGCTGGGGCTGAGGTGCTTGGAAGCCCTCTGGGATCAGCACGTCCCCATAGGTTACGGAAAGCGAAAGGTCGAAAATGGACAGCCACTTAATTTCTGCTATTTTCTTGTCATGGGGCATCACGAGGGTGATATCCTTATTGTGGTATGCCTCCAGGACATTGGTTCTATGTAAAGAATTCCGAGAAATATAGTGGAGTGATTGCTAATCGACTATGTTATATCAACATAAGAAAATTCGTTCACGAAAAAAGAAGAAAAACAGATTCGCCATTAACCGACGATGATTTTAGACTTGTTTTACCTGTTTATTTCGTTGGGAATTAAAAATCCTTGGTTTCCCGGAAGGTTAGTGATGCCAGCCCAGAAGTATGCATCTGGAAGCAAGACATTTTTAAATGTGTAGTCTTATTTTCTTGAAATTTCAAAGTGTCGATATTAAAATTGAGAATTGTGTGTTTTCGTCTCACCTGGCCCGTTGCCGTCATATGTGAATCCCTTGATAAAAAACGTGCGGTCGTCCAAGGCGTAAATTTCACCTTGCACCTGGTGATGATAGGTGCTGAACTTGCCCAGACTTTGGCCCAAATAAACTTTATTTTCAAATTGCCCTGTCACTAAAATACCAACAGATGAATTAAAAATACGAAAAACTTCGATATAATTCGACTAACCTAGCTTTCTATTCTAATATATTCCTAATTCGCCAGGTGCAATATATATATATATATATACCATATTTTTTTTTTTTTTAGATTGATTTACGCTCAAGGAGCACAGTCTGGGGTTAATGGTCCCATAGACAATGAGTGGGGAGGAAACAAAACAAATTACGATCAACAGCAAAATAACGCTACACGTCATCAACAATATCAATATTTACATTCATAAAAAATTGCATTTTTAGAAAATTGCATATACTACCATATAGGCCTACTTATATAGACACAAACTACGAATTTCTTCAGGTTTTACCATAATTAATTAATAATTAATTATTACTCCCAAGCATGTCCATAAATACAGAATAGTTGTTACAATATTACCTCTGATGAAATTCTCAAGAACGTTACCGAAATGATGCTACCAATGGAAATAAGATTGTTAAGCTAATCTAAATATTTTTGGAAAAATTGCAAACCAGGTTATCTACATTAAATGATTTTTTTCTTATTATAGGAACAAGAGGAAGTTTAATTTTGTGGAAGAACGCAACTAGCCTAATTGCAAGGATTATTCATTTGTATAAAGGATACTTTGACAGGTAAGTTTTTATCTACAATGGTTCATTTTTAACAGCAGAAGTAGCTATTATAATATTTGCAATGTGCATCAGTTTAAAATTTTCTTCTCCTGTCAAAACTAATTAAAAACAGAATGAGATGATACGGAATGATTTAATCTTGACCATTGCAAGAAAATATTTGCCTAATAGCAGTAATGTTTATCAGTTAATACGAGTATCATGAGAAGTTATTGACATAAATGCCATTTTGCAATGTCGATTATAACCATGTTGAACTTCCTTAAATGGAATATATGGTAAGAAAAGTCAGTGAATTAAGCCGTAAACGTACTCCAGAGAACGTCATAACGCAACATGTGGCAAAATGCCGTTTATAAGCATTAATTTTAATTTTCGACATTATTCTATATAATATTCGAAATTATATTAATTTTCAAAATACATCGTATATTTATATTTGAAAATTTCCATGCCAAAGAATTGCGCCATGTTTGACACTACCGTAGTACGTGTCTATTGAACCCAAATACCCCGTTAACGTTCAACAGACTGTCTCAAAGTGTTCTAAAGTTATACGAAAGAAATCTGAGTAACACAAACTATTCACGCTTACCTAAACTCCTTAAAGATATGCACAATATGAGGCGAAACCACCAGCGAAGCTCTTCGGACAACATATTTGTCCGTCAGTCTACACTATATAGGCGTATTCCGCACTGACTCAATGCATTCCCAAGCACTGTATATAAAAAAAAAGGTTTTGCCCTCAAGGCTTTTGAAATATCCTTGGTAAATACTCGCACACCTTCCTCGATGTAGGCCAACCTGCTCTGCTCAGGTGAATTTGGAAGGCTGGCTTTGAGTGCGGTCAATGCATCATAAGCAGTCAACCTGCATGTTAAAAAGTTGCAAAGTCGACCTCAATTTAAAGTGTAGCACATTCTTCCAAGGGGTTTTCCGTGGTTTCGGTTGATTGAAAAATTACAGTTGATGTATTGTGTTCTCAGTCCATGTTTGTCCATGGACATGTACCATTTTCTGGTATAAGTAGCAATTGAAAAAATACATTTTTTGCAATGCATGCTGTCTCATTTAAAGAGTGGAATTTTATGTTAATAGAGGGAATGTGCAGGTTTCCTTTAAACTTGACGACATCGGCAACGCTGTTGTTTTTTTTTTTGTTTTTTTTTGACAATGCGCATGCTTGAGGACGACGTTAATGGGTTTGTGGTTAAGGGGTCACAACAATAGAGGGATTATACGCCTCCTTTAATGCTCCCTTAATGCTAACGACATTGACAGCACTGTATGTTATTCCAATGCGTACTCGTTAAGGTAAATCAGTTGACGGGGCATTAAGGGAGGCGTGCGTAATACCTCTAATAGAGGGCTTGATGCTCCCTTAATGTTAACCACATTGACAGCACTGTATGTCTTTCCAATGCGTTCTCGTTAAGGTAAATCATTTGACTGCATGGCATTAAGGGAGGCGCTCAATCCCTCTAATTTCATTAGTGTAACGTGATACCACAACGTCTTTGAGGAGCATAACAACTTTTTCGGCGCAATTTTTCATTCTCGTTAAGATTAAAAAAATTAAGCCCAATCCCTATTGATAGGGATCCTTTAATCTTAACGAGAACGATAAACCCACTATTAGAGAGTTTGGAGCGTCTACTTTAATACTCCCTTAATGTTAACCACATTGACAGCACTGTATGTTTTTCCAATGTGTTCTCGTTAAGGTAAATCAGTTGACGGGGCATTAGAGGGATTGCGCGCGCCTCCCATAATGCCCCGTCAACTGATTTACCTTAACGAGAACGCTTTGGAAAAACATACAGTGCTGTCAATGTGGTTAACATTAAGGGAGCATTAAGGGAGGCGCGTTTCATCCCTCTATTATCAATAGTTATGCGCCGTAAACGGTCGACGTTATATATGCTCCTCAAAGACGTTGTGGTATCACGTTAAACTAATGAAATTGTCGTGTCCCCTCAACCACAAACCCATTAACGTCGTCCCGTGCACGCATACGCATTGGAAAAAAAACAGTGCTGCCAATGTCGTCAAGATTAAAGGAAACCTGCACAATCCCTCTAATATCATCTTTAGTCTGTTGAAATTAGATACGTACACCTTGAAAACCTGAAATTTTAAGGGAAAAGTAATTTATTTTGTAAAAGTAAGGGAAATTCAAAACAAATCTACAGCTAGTATTACATTTGTTTTCTCATATAGCGATCATAGCGATCAGTAAAGAGATTGTATACTCAGCCGACCCTGCATCTTAACCAGGCATTTTAACATAATTTTACCTTTATATCAATTTAGTACTGTTTATTTTACTAGTCTTTTAACAAAAAAACATTTTTTGTCTATTCGTCTATTCTGCACCAATATTTGCTAAGCTCCTAATTAAAAACTTATTTTAATTAGTTATGTGTTTTAATTAAGAAATGGCGAGTATAAAAAAGTTACTAGTAATTTGTGCGATAAGAAGAGGAAGTCAAGGTGGTCATTAGCAATTTCGCAGAACATTTTCAGAACAATTTCCATTCGACAGATATTGGTTTAGGAAAATTGAGGAAATTCATGGAGGTTAAAAATACAATTTTTGTTAAAGCCTTGTTTAACAGGGTGGCCACAGGTCTGAGAAGTCAGGGGGAGTTATCAGGGACGTCAAGGATATTTTCCCAAATTAATACATTTAAAAGCAAAATGCTATCCCTGCACTCAGTCTGCTATCAGTTTCATCCCTAATCCTCTCAGCTGTCTTTTTTTTTGCATTTGAACCTATCTTGTTTGTTAGGGTTTCGTATGAAATTTCAGTTGTTCGTTTTTGTTCTTTTATGTAAACGATTCTTCTCAAAATGAATTTGTTAAATTGTTTTCCTCTATAACTGAGTATATATTGGACATGTGTCCAACAGAGAGGCTGAGTGGTTATGCTTAGCTCCTTGATCTCAGGAGACCCGGGTTCGAACCCCGTTTGGCTATCCTGGTTGTGGTTTTTCGTGGTTTCCCACAACCTCCCTTAATCGCCCATATAGGCGCATAAAGGCGGATGCCGGGATAGTTCCCCAAAAAGCGGCCACGACGGTATACTCTTCACCTTTAAAATCTGGCACTTTGCCCCCTGTCACATGGCATATTACATGCTGACTGAAGGGTAACCAATTGAATTGAATTTGAGAGCTAAGAAGCATGTGTAACGAGCAGCGGTTAATATGTCGAAGCTGTTATTTGTCGAATGCTTTTTTTATTCTTTAAAATTTGTTTGATAAAATTCAACAACACCAAATAAAGTGTGCTTTCCTTATTCAAATTTACTTTCCTTTCCTGGGAAACAATTTTAAGCCCATATAATCCAGCTGGACCAAGTTTCTAATTGCAATTGCTATTTTATTTTTCATTATGACAAAAAAAAACATATGCTGCATTAACGAGTAAGTTTTGGTCAGGGAATTTCGGATTTTAATCAGGGAAATTGAAAAGGAAAATTTTGTGGCCACCATGGTTTAAGAAAGTATATTATGGAATTAAAACAGTTTTTTTTTTTTAGAGACAGTGAATCTCAAATGAGCTGCATGTGCTTTGTACGTAGTTAGCAAGATTGTTGTGTATACTTATTATACAGCGGTCAGTGAGGAAAAAACTTCCATGGCACATTGCAAATGACCTCACCGATTTTGTTTTTCACACTATTGCAAAAGCATATTGCACATGCATACTGTAACTATGTAACTGCGCACATATACTATTTATAAATTTGTAATCGTCAGTGTCATATCTATACAAAATCAATTGTTTCATGCAACCGATGCACTGTGTAATAAGCACATAATTACTTGGATTTTTGTCCAATTGGGGATCGATACGTTGTCAAAAATCAGTGCAAATCTACGTAAATCTGTTTACTCTTATATTATAAAACATGCAATCAAAGTTTTACATGTTATTAGTAAAATTTAAGTTTATGGTAATTTTAAGATGATCTGCAACACTTCCTATGGGAAAAGTTTTCAGTTATAACTTTGCTTATGTTGAAACACAAATTTTCGAAAAAGATAAATTTAAAAAAAATTAATAAATAAAATTTATTTTCAAATTTTGCTGGTGTATTTTAGGGTGAAGTTTGTGCTGCAATACACTTGCGAAAAAGATAAATATATTTATTAATTTTAAAAAACTTCTGAACAAACAGCTGATATTTAAAAAAAAATTAAGCTTGTCTATTTTATTACAATGTGACTGTCCAGTTCAGGTATATTAAAATTAACATGGCAGGTATTATGCCGTATTCTGACTACGCGTTTTTGCTGCAGAAATCGGTGAGTGCGCATGCACATCGTATTTTTTCGATTTGC
>JAQGCC010002790.1:0-17202 GCA_034698905.1 Xestoiulus laeticollis | reverse complement strand
TTTGGTTCCCAACTGAATGCATGTTTAGTATTATGTCTTATCTGCCTTTGCCTTGGTAATTGACGTTCCGCCTTAATTGGTTGAAAAATGGACATTTTTGTAATACACACTATAAAATGTTGATATATGGAAAATAGTTTCCTGTGTATGTCCCAACATATATTTAAAGTATTGGATGAAACCATAAAGGCAAACTGTCATAAAAGATGTATTAATAGTAAAAAAATGTGGATTTATTTCTTGTAATATAATGCTGCCAAGAGTATAATAGTAGGGGGATTTACTAATCAAAACATTATTCAAACTAGCGATTTAAAACTCTTAAAGCCCCATGCTTATGCCACTTAATCTCCCACGATACTTTCTAATGGAGTTAGGTTCATTATAATGTCCTTGTACCCAATTCACAAACTTATAGCCTACAAGTCGATCTAATACCCCTTTTAATCAATTAAGCCATACCAAATTGCTACAATCTCAAAATGCTCTTCTAAAAATTTAACATCGATTTTGCCATTGGATTTCTTTAATATATTGAAGGAATTAATCTCACATACCTACTTAATTATACTATAAAAACTTTACTTTTAAATGTTACATTTTGTAGATTTTTATATTACACGTCATCATGATTAGTAAAATTAAAAAGTGAAATAATACAAAATGTACTTCCAATTTTTTTAGATAATTTATCTTAAAACAATGGCAAAAGTAAAAATCTTGATTTGTAATATGGTATCAAATCTATTTCAGTAGTTTTTCTACAGTAATTAAAAAAATCGTGGTAAATACTGTACAGCAACACCTGTGTCACATTGTGGCAAATATTGTAAAGTGTATTGTGGTAAATAATGCATATACATGTACTTTGTGGTAATATTGAAACATGTAAAAAAGAGAAGTGGTTTATTTATGGTTAATTTATTGTGGAAAATAGGGTGGAAATTATTGTGGTAAAAAGTGAAAAATTAAAATGTGTTCTATTGCTGTAAATGGTGTAATAAATTATTTATTTATTGTGGTAAAAAATGTGGAAAATTACAATGTGGTCAAAAAGTGGAAAATTTAAATGGGGTTCATTGTGGACAAATTATTGTTGTTAATGGGGAAAAATATACTGTGGTAAATAGACCTATTGCTAAATTGTTTGGTACATCTTGGTACATTTGTGTGGTGCATAGTGCAAAGCTGTATGGTAAATTTATTGTGGTAAAAAGTGGAAAATTCTAATGTGGTAAAAGTGGACAAATTGTTTTAAATAATGGAAAACTTATTGTGCCACAGTCCTAGTGCAAAATTGTGTGGTACATCTTTGTACATTTGTTTGGTGCATAGTGAAAAGTTGTGTGTTAAATTTATTGTGATAACAAGTGGAAATTTAAAATGTAGTAAAAAGTGGAAATTGTGGTAAAAAGTAGAAAATTCAAATGAGGTAAAAGTAAAAAATTTAAATGGGGTCATTGTGGACAAATAATTGTGGTAAATAGTGGAAACATTACCATATCAAATATTAAAAAATGTTAATAAAAATGTCTAATATAGTGGTTTATTTAAGTGATTTATCGACTTATCAACTTATTATGGCAAACATTTCAAAATTCGTTGTTGCAAATATATGAGAATTTAAATTGAAAATTGTGCTGCACATAGTGGAAAATTTATCGCTATAAATTATAGAAAATACTGATTTTCCCTCATGTTTCCTGAGTGTCTATTATATTAAATGAGTGATCCATAGATAAAGGTACTCAATTTTCCAACAATAAAATTTAAAAATATCAATAAATTCATTTCCAGTAAAAGTTTTCTGAACTTTTTCACCTCATTCTAATCCACTGCCTTCATTCGCGACACACCCTGTACATCATCGATATATTTGTTTCTCCCATCACGTCCAATCGGTTGGCCTTAAGTCATTCGCACGTGTTCGGCCTGTTTATAGCTTATTTATTTATATATTTTGTGCTCTTTTTACTGGGTCACAGGTTGCAACGTGTTTTTTTGCCCCTTGCCCAACAGTGCGTTTCACTGCATAGCATCTATGCTCGCACTGTTTGCCTGCCTACAGGGGCAAATTGCATTTTTATTTCCATGACCACGAGGCTATTTCTCCAGGGTAATCCTGGTTGTTTTGGCTCTTTGTTACCCCCGTGGCACAACAGATAGCCCGTGATATATTCAAATCAAAACAAACCAACCAAATAACCATAAATTGCGGTGAAAAAATATGAAGGAAAATGATGCTGGTTATCGTATCGACCGCGACGCTTTCACATCGTTGAAATTTGTAGTAGAAAAAAAAGGAGTTGAATCTTGGTGGATTTGTTGTGTGTTCTGAACGCAAAAATCGGGTCTGTTTTCACTCTCACGAAACGTTGAACACGGTTTCTTCATGCAGTTGTTGCTACGGAGATGTCCAATGTAGACAAATAAATTCAGACACTCGCGCAGGCCTATCTGCATTGCTACGCTATCTCGAATTGAACATAAACTTCACAGTATCATGTATGGAATTTTTTTGTATCATAAATTGAATACTGTACTGGTTTCGTTTAAAAAGGTAATCTTGTTTTCCTTTATATTACGTACCGGTTTATAAGGCCTCGTACGACAGGAATATTTAATTTTTTCCAACATTTCCGTAAGACGTAAGCGTGTAATATTTTGACTTTTTCTAGTAATTTTTAGCGTTTGATAAATTTTACCTGTAAGTAGCGCACCCTAACAGTCGGCACGAATCGATTTTAAAGAAATAATTTACCTTTATAAAGCGTATTATCTGTGAAACGCGACTTGCACCTGCAAAAATTTTCTGGGACAGAATCACGATTTTACCTGTGAACAACGTACGCCAAAGTAATTTTTTTAGGTTTTGTTTGTTAAAAAACATTAAAAATGCAACATTTTTCTTTGTGCATCTTAATTATGGTAATATTTACAGCAAGGAAACGTAAAAGTTTGCATTTGTATACATGTAGTCATGTACAGCATGTTCACGTACACGTACATGACTTGTACAGTAGTATAGATGCACAAGTAACATGATTTGTACAGTAGTATACATGTACAGTATGTACAGTTGTATATATGTACAATGTGTATAGTTGTATATGTACATGTAAATACTTGTGGGTGTATGAACATCACTTTAGATGAACCTTCATATAGCGTATCCCTTCAATTTACACACATCATAGTTCTGTCCCAAGCGGGTACGCTATTCACAGGTTTCACTGTATTCCATATAATGTAATGTATAATTAAATTAAAAAAAATACCCTCCTTAAAGGACACCCCTCTGCAATGGACAATTTTGTTGGTCACATGACTGTCCGTTACAGTCTGTTCACTGTATTTATTAAATGAAAATTATGGATAAAATGTTTAAGGAAAACTATTATTGTCGTTACAAAACATTTTTGTCTATTATGGCATTTTGAGGAAGGAATTTATAAATCAAATTAATAATTAAATAATACAGGGTGGACAAAAAGTGTTTCTACCAAAAAAAAAACTCCGTTGTACCCTACAATTTATATTCATGCACGTAATGTGCCTTTACTATTTCGAGGGTACCCTAATTTAATTTCAGCACCCCTTATTTCCTATGTTCCTTTAAACATTTTCAAATTTTTGCTACAACTTTTAAAAATGTTGGTGAGATTAACTTATCATCCACCCTGTATATTTTTAAAATTAAGTTTTTTTATAATTTCAATAAAAAAATCTTACAAATATGGTGATAATGAATGCTTGAATCTTAGATAAGTATTTCAATAGTATTTTATATATAAATTTTGATTTAATTTTTGCATATTTTCCAATCAGCTGTATATAATAACATTTCTACCAGCTGTAAATTTACAAATTTGACCTTTATCATTTCTGTTATTGATTTTCTTTAATTAAGAGAGTCATTTAATCGTAAAACCGAGTTTGCAAATATTGTCATGGGACCAACATTATATTATTAATACGCTTTCAGAGAACATTAAATTACATAAAATAAAAGCCAATCTATATTTTCATAAAAAAAATCCTAAATTCAAAAGTACGATACATAAAACTGAGAAATTAAATATTTTATTATTCTCGAAATAGGTTTTATTTGTTTGGCAATATTTGCCATGCATGCATCAGTTATGATTTAATCAAAAATTTAGGTCTGGTATTATTTGCGTGCTTCTGAATCATTTGTTGGCTTTCTCAGTTTAATAAGCAAACCTAGTTTACAATGCATTTGGGATGTGCACATTTGATCAAAGCTTAAAATGCACTTTTCATTAATGTGATTTTTGTTGGAAGACTTCCCAACTTTAATCTACTCTCAGGCCAAACTACAGCAATTTTTACGCTTACATAAAAGGTAGTTAATATGAGACAAGTTCATTTTAGAAATGGCAGTCAACACAGGCGTGTTTTTAATCAAAACATATCTAGATTTTCATACACTGTTTTAGACTGGAAATTTTGGACAGTTGTAAATTCAGCTAGACATTTTTTTATAATAAAAATGATTAATCTACATGTAGTCAGATTTCGGAAATACTGTTGTGATATAATATTTGATTTTTATTAATACAAATTGGCATGATTCTTGTAATATTGAAATTTTTAAAATACATTTACAGGGTGTTCATAAAACCTCATCAAAATTGTACTTTACTACATGTATATGCTATAAAATTATAAACAGCACTTATTTATCTAATAAAGATATAATAAAATGTACTTATGAAGAAATTTGTTTTTTTATAAATGGAAATTTAATTTAGAATTATTGTATACAAATTGCAATTTTTCAAAATACAGTGTTCTAATACAAATTTAAAGATTTCAACAAAATTTAACTTTATATACAGTAATTTTATTCATATACATGCTATGAAACATTATTATAAACAAGATCAAGAAGATATTTTTATAATAAAATGTTTGTATATGCATGTATATTGTAATTTTTTCATAATACAGAGTGCTTACAAAATCACAATAAATTGAATTGAACTTTATATAAAAAAAGCTTTATTTATAAACATAATTATTTAACATTATGAATAACATCATTATAAACAAAATTATGAAGATTATATTAAAGGAAATCCTTGATAGAAATATTGTATACAAATTGCAATTTTTCAAAATACAGAGTGCTTACAAAGTCCCTTACATATTCAAACATTTAAAATTGAATTTTAAATAAAATAACTGTTTGTAAACATAATTACTTAACATGATACGTAAAATTATTATAAACATTATTTTATTAATATTGATAGAGAAACTACCTCGAATTATTGGATAAATATTGCAATTTTACCATTGAGTGCCTACAAAATTTTGATAAATTGTATTTCAAATGATAATGTCATGCTATGCATGTATAGATCGTTATCAAATAAATATAAATTTACTAAATAATAGAAAAAAAGCATAATTAATTATCCCTCTCAGGGATAGTGAACACATTTTTTTTTTAAATTAAGAGAGTGTACAACAGTTGCATTATTAATAAAAAAACTGAGATTAATAATAAATAATTTAACATTTTTTCTAATTTTTTTTCCAGCTTGAACTGCTAGTTATTTTCACCAAATTTGTTTTCTGTTGTATTGATTGCTTTGACACTATGATTCGGATTGATCCATTTTGTGAGATGGCCAATGGTCAGTTTGATGTCCATGGCCGCTGATTTTCCAATCAAAATCTTATGTCCTTGGGGGCAACGATTATAGTTTTTGCTTTCCTACCGAATCAGGCATGGAGGAAAAATATAAAAAAAAGTATATAAAACGGGCAAATTTCATCCGGAATCAATACTATCTTCCACTTTTCCATGTGAATGTGTTTGGCCAGGGGCCATCCTTTGACCCCTAGGACCGTGCCAAAACATAACTCGCCAATATGCAGTGGACGTAGGGAAAAAGTCTTGTTTTTCTTTTAGTGGGACAACAGAGATAAGGCTTTTACGTATTTTCTACTTCGTGAGAGGGGTTTTAGAGGAGAAAGATCAAAGATTTGCACTATAGATTTTTATTTATCATCTCTCGCTTTTCTGATCGATACTTTGCCCCTCGGGAAATTTACAGAAACATACTGCTGAGTAATTGGGCGGACACAGGACGCTTTACAAACTAGTTCGGGGAGCAATTTATACACTGATGAATCGACACTGCTTAATTTGTCACGGACCCTACTTATGGAAATCAGACGAAAACATGTTTCCTACAACTACAAATTCTCATGATGATAAATTCAAGTGCAGATCGTGTTAAAAATAAAATTAGATCTTGGGAAAGTTACGTAGCGCAATGACAACTACGCAAAATGAAAAATCTGTCCAACTGCAACTCATCGCAACGACAACTTCAAAAAATGAAAAATCCGCTCAACTGCAACTCATCGCAACGACAACTACGCGGAACGACAACTCACAGCAATGACAAACACGCACAACTGCGACTACGCACAATGACAACTCAGCTCAATGGCAACTCGCCGCAACAATAACTACGCACAATGTCAACTAAACGCAACGACAACTCAGCTCAACGACATCTCAGCACAATGACAGCTCAGCTCAACGGCAGCTCAGCTCAACGGCAACTCAGCTCAACCGCAACTCGCCGCAATGACAACAACGCGCAATGACAAACTACACGCAACGACAACTACACTCAACGACAACTCAGTTCAACGACAACTCAGCTCAACGACAACTCAGCTTAATGACAGCTCAGCTCAACGGCAACTACGAGCAACAACAACTCAGCTCAATGAGAACTCAGCTCAATGACAGCTCAGCTCAATGGCAGCTGAGCTCAATGGCAACTCAGCTCAACAGCAACTCGCCGCAACAACAACTACGCGCAATAACAACAATGCGCAAAGACAACTCAGCTCAACGAAAACTCATCGCAACGACAACTATGCACAACGACAACTACGCCCAATGACAACTACGCCCAACGACAACTACGCCCAACGACAACTACGCCCAACGACAACTACGCCCAACGACAACTACGCCCAATGACAACTACGCGCTACGACAACTACGCGCAACGACAACTCAGCTCAACAACAACTCTGTGCCACAAAACTCACCCCAACAAAAACTCCGCACAACGAAAACTCCACACACCATAACTAAGATAATCTGACCTAATGTAAAATAACTAAATTATATCCAAATTAAACATACATGTACATTAAATTAGGGCACATATCTGTTATCTCCCAGCCATTTAAATGATTTTGTAAAATAGTGAGATTGCGTAATAAATAATAGAAGCTATTTGTTTCTCACCTAACCTAACCTAACCCTTTTGACACTATTCCTGCAGATATTGCAACCTACTGGCCTATGCTAGCTATAAATGTGCCTAAGGTAGTGCCAGATTAATATAATGGGGCATGGTGGTCCAACTTTCCCACACAAGAAGGCCGCAAAAGAACATACATGTAGCCGCAGTACTTAAACCGCACACTATAAATTAAATTCTCATATCATAAATTGAATTTTATCTGCTCCATCTTCAAATTGTTGTTTGGTATTCAATGGAAGCAAGTTTTAGGCCAGGTGCACAGTTTTCCTGTTAGTATTTCCATAGTTGCTGTCGCAAATTTCAATCGGACCTACCTATCGCGTAACTTTTGGTTATAAGTTTTGTTTCTAAGCGACATAATAGGGGTACTCAAGTTAACCATCGTACATCTGAGATTTTGTAGGAGGAAATGATCATGATCATGATCAACTTAAGTACCCCTACTGTATGTATAAAAAATCAGGGAATTTGATTTTTTTAATTTTTTAATGTTTTCATCTTTAGCTTATTTTGGATTTTTGTAAAAAAAAGGAATTTTTTTTCTATTAACAATTTAATGTACATTTCCTCAAGGATTGGATCTCCTGATGGTACCATTATTCTGATTGCAGTTTTCCTTTTGAGTTTATTTTTTTATTTTGTCCCAATCTCCTATTTTCAAATGTTTCGTGTTGCACTTTGTAATAAATCAAAATGATCCAAGCTAGTTCCAAATATTTGGGATTGTTTGCATAGTATTTCGATTCCCTTTCAAGTAGCATTTTTTAATTTAGCTAAATGTTGACTTCCCCGAGAGTATCTTTAAAATCCTCGGATGGTTTTCATCTCCAAAAGTCTTTGTCACAAAAAAATATTTCTCTTAGCCTACAGACATTTCGAGTGCATCATCTGTAGAAAAAAAAAGCACCAAAATTTCCTTTTTGTTTTACTTTCATCATGCTTATTGTATTCTGTGTTGGTTATATGTCAGTATACATATCCTTGTCCTTTTCATCCTTCTCTCTCCATGTATGCCTCTATATTTCAGAATGTAATGGCCCTATAAACGAGTGTGGCATCTAACTGGTGCACTCTCCTACTAAATATTTGATGGACCAAGAAAGAAATGCAAAAGTGAGGCATTTTTTTCCCTCTCAAAAAACCGTTTTTCCAGACAAAGATCCAATGGGAAAAGTGATCTGAAACCGCTTGAGGAATCCTATGTATTATTTCTCTGCCAACAAGAGTTTTCATATAAAGCACTGAAAACAGTCAGTGCTACTTGGGCACGATAGCCTAGATAAGAATTTCACCAAGGTTCCAACTGAAAATTCACATGTTTTTCTTTATGACTACTGAAGCATGACACTATTTCAACAAGGTCTCCCGGTGCAGTTTACGCAATGCAAATGCACTCTTTTCTTACATATTCGCTATCATTCAACTTGTAATGTCTTGGAAGAGAGCATCTTTGAAGAGAGTATCTTAGAAGAAAGGATTTTGAAAGTAGTTTTAAACAGCGGTTAATTCATAATGAACTTGTTGCTGCCCCTTTATCATAGTCTTCACTGCAGCACCAGGTCGTGACCTTCACCCACTGCCCTACAAGGTTATGCCGAGTCTGACTTCTTTGGACCTGTGCCACAGTATAAGGAGTAAACCAGTAGGTGCACCTCTTGTCTGCATCTTTGAAGTAGGTATGCCAGGTGTGCTTGCAACGCCCCTCGTGGCTGGTTGGACAACTCAGCACATGCGAGCGTCTAAATGTAGAGTGGCACATCGTTTTGTTTGGGTTCCTGGTGTGCTCGCATCGCCACCTCGTGGCTGGTCGAACAACTCAGCACATGCAAGCGGCTAAATGTAGAGTGGCACATCGTTTTGTTTGGGTTCCGGCGCGCTCTAAATGCGAGCGACTAAATGTAGAATGGCACATCATTTTGTTTGGGTTCTTGGCGTGTTTGCATCGCCACCTCGTGGCTGGTCGAATAGCTCAGCACATGCGAGCGTCTAATGTAGAGTGGCACATCATTTTTTTGGGTTCCAGCGTGTTTGCACTGACCCACCTCGTGGTTGGTCGGTCGGACAACTCAGCACATACGAGCGTCTAAATGTAGAGTGGCACATCGTTTTGTTTAGGTTCCCAGCATGCTCGCATCGCCACCTTGCGGCTGGTCGGACAACTCAGCACATACGAGCGTCTAAATGTAGAGTGGCACATCGTTTTGTTTGGGTCTGTCGGGTTCCCGACGATCGCATGTTGAGTTGTCCGTCAATGGTGTTGAATGATTACGTCTACCTCCAAAACGATTATTTGGCACAAAAATACTAGAAACAAAATGTGAATTATCGGGAAAATTAAAAAATTTAAACAGGCCATTAGATAAGATTTTGCGTCTGGTCCTCAAAGAGTCCCAATTTAGAAAGTGAAGCATTTCCGTTACACTCGCGGAATGCTGGTAGCTGCCCTTGACAAATCCGGTTATACAAATCCGGTTTTACAAATCCGGCTACCTTTTCGTTGGACCGTTTCCACATCCTGAATCTTAGTTATCTAATGAGGATTCCAGACAGGAGCGCAATATTCCAACATGGGGCGAACCGGAGTTGCGTAGCCAGTTTATGCTACATTTTCCGGACATTTGCAAAATACGTGTTGGACGAATCCTAGTCTTTGGTTTGCTGACCCAATAATCTTGGTTAAATGATGATTCCAAGACAGATTATCAGAAATGTAGACTCCTAGATATTTGGTAGTATTAACAACACCAAGGACATGTATGTCTTTCGTTTATGGGCAAAACCGTAACTGCAATTTTGCAACTGAGATTACGTAAAACCTCATTTTTTCAACAAGATCTCCTTGTGGAGTTTAAGCAGAGGAAGTACAGTTTTTTTTTCTCTTTTCCTGTATTTTCGCTATCATTCAAGTTGTAATGCTTCGAGGCAAAGATCTTGAGACTAGTTTAAAATGACGGTTAATTCTTAATGGCAACGAGGAAATGTTTAGCGAATTTAGGAAGAGCCAACGAGGATTACAGCTGCTCATAACTTATGAATGTACCATCATTGTCACTGAAAAACTCGTATTTTACAAGCTTATCTCTAACTGCTAAGTTTACTCATGAATAGTCTTTTATGATTGGGCCTTAGTCGTGTCAAGTTGAAGATTTTTCTGACTTATGAAAAGATGCATCTTATTTAGTGACTTTACGGGTTTAACATAATACAAACATATATATATATATAATGTACATGTATATTGATATATCGGACATTGAATATTAAACGTTCATACATATAGCCATATGCTATTTTTTATACCTAATATTTCTGTAATTGTTAAGTACATGTAGATGAATATGGGCAATTTAAAAAAATATTGAATTTTGATATCAATGAATTCAATTGAAGTCCTTATATAATGATAAATCAGACATTAAATATTAAAAGTTCATACATATGGCCATATGCTACTTTTTACACCTGTAATACTTTTGTAATTGTAATGTATGTATGTAGATGGATATATTGAATTTTGAATTACATTAAAGTCCTGTACTTCGAATGAAGAATTTCAAATTTATCAAAATCAGCATGCATATATCAAACATATGAAGAAAATTGTTTATATTTTAGAATGGTTTTAAAATTAATTTATAAATATACAAAATATATTTTAAATGAACCATTTCACTGGAATTCTAACAAACTAAATTTAAAAGTTAATGTAACTTATCTTAAAATTCAATAACACTTCTAAATGTAGCCACATTTTACAATTCTTAAAAGAATATTTCATTAAACAATACATTAAAATTAAATTTCATTTATAATGGGTGTAAATTTAATTTGGAAATATGCTTGGTCTTCTAGAGAAAAAATATCATTGAAATTATAATAAAAAAATTGATGTGAATGCCACTACATTATACTGTATTGTAATTCAGTAAAAACTTTGATAAAATAGACTGAAACAAAATGCTTAACTAAGACGATTCCATGAATAATGATGCAAATTTAACGATTTTCATAAAAAAAGTATCCTTTTCTCAGAAAAGTTCTTTTAAAAAGCCAAGCACTTAATATTTTGAGAATAAGCCATAAGGTTTTGAGACTGACTACTTGGAAACCTGATTTTCTCTATAAATATTTAATGCCTTTTTTTTGCTGTATGGCAATCACTTCTTCAATATTGTACTCAGCCTTTTTGATAAGCCTACATCGTTAGACTTGTAATGGTTATCAAAAACGCATTTCTTTTGCCACAATTGGAATTTCTTGAGTGTTAAATAGTCCATAAATAATTCCATTTTTGAATATAGCTTTTTTAAATCTTGGGGGAGAGATATGTATGTTAAAGTATATAGGCCACTCTAACAAAATGGGTTATGGGCCTCCTTTCAACCCATTTTACATAATAGACAGTCGAAATGCTGATGTATGGAAAATAAATGATTTTTTTTTCAAATCTTTTTTTTCATATTTTAAAACTTTTTCATTATGTAGAAAACTTGATAAGATTATATTTAGATTCTTGTTTCTGATTGTATTGAATTCATTTTGTTATTCACAAACTTGTGTCGTTTCATCTTTACAATATTGCAATGGCTATTACATATAGAAATATTTCTTTAAAAATATATTTAACTATATAATATTTACGCAAAACATACCTTGATATCTTGTAGGTAATTGCTATTTAGGTACTTGATATTTATGCTAAAAATATGATTTGTGAATTATATATATAGTATACAAGTTTATACATCTTTATATACCCACTATTATATGTCCACTATATAAAGGTATACTTGAAACGTATAGATACTTTATTTTCTATGCATGTATAGTATAGTTGACGTGAAGTATACTACGAAAGGTATACTCTGGAGTATACTTTTTCTATACTTGACGTAAAGTGTACTACGAAAAGCATACTCTGGAGTATACTTTTCTATACTTGACGTAAAGTATACTACGAAAGGTATACTCTGGAGTATACTTTTCTATACTTGACGTAAAGTGTACTACGAAAAGCATACTCTGGAGTATACTATTTCTATACTTGACGTAAAGTATATGACGTATACATGACGTAAAGCATACTACGAAAAAACCTAACAAAGAAATACTTAACAAAAAGTATACTTTGAACATACTTTTCTATACTTGACGTAAAATATACTACGAAAAGTATACTCTGGAGTATACTATTTCTATTCTTGACGTAAAGTGTACTATGAAAAGTATACTCCGAAGTATACTATTTCTATTCTTGACGTAACGAGTACTACGAAAAGTATACTCTGGAGTATACTTAATTTTCAGTACCCTCAAAGAAGTATACAATTTAGTATAAAAAATACTCATAAGAATGCTTAGTATTCCAAAAAATATACTAAGTACACTTAAAATTTTGACTTGTGTATATATTTGTAGGTACTTTCAAGTCTTCAAATTACTTAACAATTAAGTCTTTTACAATTTAAAAAAATCTGCACAATTCAGTTATTTCCCACTTCAAAATTTTCAATTTTATCCTGTCTGAGTATTAGAAATAATGCTTTGAAACTGCACGTGCTTATCAGTATAAATAATCGTGTAATTCAGTATATAATTTACCTTAGTATGATAATAGGGTTTTAAAATATGCTCGATTAGGACACATACATCCCTTGTCTTAGTGCACATCTAGTAATGGATACACATGTAAAAGCAAATTTATGACGCTCCCCAATGCATTCTTTAACGTCTAACCAAATATAGATTAATGCAGTGAGAATACACGTATAAAAATTGCTTTTATAGACTTTGAATTTAAAAATGAAGGGTCTATATGGACGAACACATGGCCTCACAGATTATTCATATATAATTTTTTTTTTTAAAATAGCTTCACTGTGGAGCAAAAAGTCAAAGTACTTAACGTAAATAAAGTTAGGGATTTATTATTCTCAGATGGGACTTAAATAACAAGATTTTCTTACACCACTCTACTTAATATAGGGGCCTTTGGAAGAAAACAATTTCAGGAATTATGTTGAAGGCAAGCAGAAAAAGTAATTAAGCCAACATGATCATTATTATTACTAGGATACTGCATTAATATTTTAAGTAAAGATCGCAATTAATTTGCACGCAGAGGGGCACAGCTTCAGTTCACTTTAGAAATTGCTTTCAACGTGTCTTTTTATACACATCTCCCCTTCATTTCCCTGAACCCACAAAATTAAAGGCTAATTTATTTTGATAAGGATATGGATATAGTATGCAGGATTTTGCCATTATGATATTATAAATTTGAGGGAATTTAGATATGTTTAATGGGCGGTTTAAGACACTATTTATACAGGGTGAGAATTGTCTTTAAAATGTACACTGAATCTTATGGAAAGTTTAGAAAAAGTTAATATTAGGGGTACTAAAGTTCATCATTGTACATCTGAGATTTTGTACTATTTCGTAAAAAGGCTCATGCGTTCTTAAATAGATTTTTAGAACGCACGTGATAGATTTTTAGAACTAAAAATCGATTTGTTAGAACGCACGCGATAAGATTTCTAGAACTAAAAATCGATTTTTAGAACGCACGTAATAGAGTTCTAGAACTAAAAATCGATTATTAGAATGCACGTGATAGATTTCTAGAACTTAAAATCGATTTGTTAGAACGCACGTGATGTATTCTAGAACTAAAAATCGATTATTAGAACACACGTGATAGATTTCTATAGAACTAAAATTCCATTTTTAGAACGCACGAGCCTGTTTACGAAATAATACGAAATCTCTGATGTACGATGATGAACTTGAGTACCCCTATTTTATAAATAGGATTTTACCAGTTTTCAGAATTTAAAAATTCTATTATGTTCAACTTGAAATGCTAAGTGAAAATACATGTATGCGAATGGAAAATTATTCAAGAGACATTTTAGCAGAAAATTTATATAATTTAACTTTGTATTTTAATATTATCAATGTAACATTATATATTTACTCAATTATGGATTTTTTTAATAAGATAAATGGATAATTATATATTGAGCTCATTCTAAAATAGCACATGTTAGAATTTCTATTAAATTTTAATTAAACCGATAAACTTATTAAGGGTACTCATACAACTGAGCATATTTTTGAGGAATGAAACGGTTCCTCAAAATTTTTTATTTTTCGAATTGCACCTAGACCATGTGACATTTTTTCTGAATCCTGATTGGTGCACTGCATGGTCATGCTCAAGGATTTTTTCACTTGCCATAGGAAAACGGTGTGCATAGGATTGATTTATGAGCATGCAAGTTTGTGTTAGGGAAAAAAAATTAAACTAAACTCAGATTGACATTTGAGCATGACCTAAATTTTCTACTGCGCATGCGCGTCAATGCTCAAACCTTATAAAACTCTAAATTTTTTACTCGCTCAGTTGTCTGAGTACCCTTATTAGAATTTAGCAATTGCTAAAACCTAACTTATTTTACCAACTTCGGAAACTTAGCAATTTTTAACAATTTATGACAACTACCCTAGTCAAAATCTTAAGTATATTGTATATACTTAGTATACTTTTTGGTATACTAGGAAGTATACTAAGTGCACTTTTTTTGGACTATACTTTAGTATACTTTCATATACTATTAAGTATACTTTTATATACTATTATGTACGTCACAGTACACTATTGTAAACTGCAAAGTATATACAAAAGTAGACTTTGTAGTTTGCAATAGTGTACTGTAAAGTGTACTTCAAAGTATAGGGAGGTAAAATTGTACAGTTAACACTAGTGTAATAAGAAGTGCAGTTTATTATACTATACAAGTTTAAAATATATATAAAATATATAGACATTGTTGCTATGTTAAAATATAATGTATATATATATCTTTATACACACTGTAAAAAATACAAGTCTTAAATTAAGACAATTTGTTGTAGACGAAATCAAGACTTTTAAAACGTCTTATTTTTGTTGATTCAAGACATTTGAATGTCTTAAATTAAGACATTGTAATATGGAATTTGATAAAATGTCTTAATTTAAGACATTCAAATGTCTTGAATCGACCAAATTAAGACGTTTTAAAAGTCTTGATTTCGTCTACAGCAAATTGTCTTAATTTAAGACTTGTATTTTTTACAGTGATGTATACCATGCTCAATCTAATTAAGTTTACATGTCCACTATATATAGGTATACTTGAAACATACTTTAATTTATATATATATAATAACCTGACATAAAGTATACTAGGAAAAGTACATTCGTAAGTATACTTAGTATTCCAAAACGTATACTAAGTACACTTAAGATTTTGACTAGGGTAAAATTTTGTCATTTTTAAAAGTTAAAATTTGTAACAATTTATGACAGTTAAAATTTTAACAATGTCCATGATATCTAAATTTCATCAATTTTTAAAATCTAACATTTAACATTTCTGAAAGATAGCATTTTTAACAATTTCACTATTTCTAACCGCATGACACATCCACCATATACAATTTAGCTTTCTCTGGATTTCATAAAATATTCTGACAAAACCAGTAATTACTGCAAGATGATATTTTCTCAAAATTCTAAAGGTAGCATTTTTAAAAAAACTTAAATGTCATAGTTCACCATGGAGAAAGGGGGTGGGGGGTTAATCGTCTCATCGACCCCAGGTCCACCACGCTTATTTGACCATTACTAGAAGACAGTCGCCATTTTTGTTTGTAACAATTGATCTTTGGGGAGTGTTTATAGAGATTTTCTTCTCTTTTTCGACTTTGATTGCCAAACAAAATGAATGACAGCAATTGCTAGAGATTCTGTTTCTTGCAGGATTTCTCTTTTTTTTTACGATATTGGATCCGATTTTTTTTTATACTGAAGGAAACAATTTCGGTAAATATGGAGGAAGGATAGGAGAAGAAAAGTGTGTGTCTTTCTCAAATCCGTGCCACGATTTCTAAAAGGTCCAGCGGGAGAAAAGTCGTAATTTGGGCAGTTTGCAGACAAACCATGCTCATATTTCACACGAAATGATCAAATACTCTAGAGACTAACAACTGCTCTCAAAGATCCCAAAGCTAACATTTCCAAGAACTTAAAATTATATCAATAAAATAGGAAATTATGCAATGACAGTTCGGACAGGTGTCTCATGACATTGTGCCAAAGGGAAATACACTTAAGACCTTATAAACAAAAACAAATGCTATAGGGGCAATGAGGTCTAAGAGCCCTTTGTTTATTACTGGACCGGAAGTCATCGAATCGAGGCTTTAGAAACGAAATGATGACCCTGAGTTGTTGTTTCTTCAATGCTATTTACTGCTCAATGTCACAGGCAGAAATCAATGGGAAATTGTTGCTTTTGTACAGGGCACAGAACCGGAAGTGAAGGAAGAAATGCAACTGCATGTGGGGATAAACATCTAATGGAGTGTCTATATGACTTCTGGTATATAGCAAAACCGTGTCTAGTCGCAAAATTGGATATAAAATTTAACAGTTTATATCCTATTTTTCAATAATTAATTGGTGAGATACAGATGCTGAAATAAGAAATTACATGTATGTACATGTACATGCATGTATAGGGCAAAAAATGTTGGAATCAAATTCATGTTTTTTTTAAATTAAATATTAATGATTTTAAAAAAAACTGATTTTTATGAATGTATGTGTTAAAATTGCATGTCCTGATACTATTTTAGTAAATTATAACGGCTTAACATATTATAAAAACATGTCTAACCTGAGAATTGGAAATAAAATTAAATAAAATTGTGAGGCGGACTTTGAACCCAGGTTCCCGCCTCTCATCAAAATTCTTTCGTTTCGCGCCCCGCATTCCGATGATGAGGCAAACTTCTAGAAATCGAGAAGTTGGCCAAGGGCAAC
>JAQGCC010002789.1:0-17203 GCA_034698905.1 Xestoiulus laeticollis | reverse complement strand
TGCAGCAATTGATGTGGTGGCAGTGTCTTTAGGGGTGGCGGCAACAGCAGGAGAGTCGGTTTCTATAATCGTGGTGGTTGGTGCAGTGCCGACTTCAGGGGTATCAACAGCAGCAGTTGTGTCGGTGTCTGCAGCAGTGGAGATTGAGGTAGCAGCAGAGTCTGTGACGGTGCATGCAACAATTGTGCCAGTGTCTATAATTACAGTGGTGTCAGTGTCTTTAGGGGTGGCGGCAACAGCAGGAGAGCCGGTTTCTATAATTGAGGTGTCTGGTGCAGCAGTTTCCTTGCCGACTTCTGGGGTATCACCAGCAGCAGTTGTGTCGGTGTCTGCAGCAGTGGAGATTGAGGTAGTAGCAGTGTCTATAATTGCAGTGGTGGTGATGGCCTTATTGTCAACAACAGCTATGGAGGGATGAGAGTTTGAAGATATTAAATATTCGAGATAAGGGAATTCACAGGTGACGGCAGAAACCTTTGTGTCACTGTCTAAATTTGTACCTTCGGCGATGGTGCTAGCTGCAGAAACGTGCAGATTTGTGTCTGTGGTGGTAACGGCAGCATTGATTTCATAGGTGTCTGCACCAACAGCAGTTATTTTATTGGGTGCATTGACACTGATCGTATATTCACCAGAGGCGGCAGCAATCTGACTGCCAGTGCGTATAGGTGTGATGGTACAAGCATTAACAACAGTAACAACTGCAGCAGTGTCTGTGGTGGTTGTAGCAGTATCTCTAATGACTTCATAGGCGTCTTCACCAACAGCAATTAGTCTAGCGAGTCCACTGATACTGACAGTATATTTACTGGGGGCGGGTCTGGCGGCATCATTCTCAGTGCCAGCGTCTACATCTACAGTGGTGATGGTACTGGCATTCACGTCAGTGTCTATAACAGTAGAAACTGCGGCTGCAGTGTCTGTAGCGGTTGTAGCCATATCGACAGTGTCTATAGCAGTAGAAACTGCGGCTGCAGTGTCTGTAGCATTAGCGACAGTGTCTTCAGCAGTGTCTATGGTGGTTGTAACATTAGCGACAGTGTCTTCAGCAGTTGCAACTGTGGCAGTGTCTTCGGTGGTCGTCGTAGCATTGACGACAGCGTCTTCAGGGGTGGCACAAACAGCAGCTGCAGGTACATCTTCATTGGCACTTGTACCATTGGCAGCGTCGATGGTTCCTATAGAGGTACTGGCACCATCCATGTCGGTGGTTGTAGTAGTTGGGACAGAGTCTGATGGCAGCTTGGGATGGATCATGGCTTCGATGACTAGCATTCTCGCTTTGGTCATGTACGCTGTCACAGATTCCTCTCTGACCCCATCTGGTAGATCGAATTGACGGGTAAACTCTCTAGTAACGTTGCTGGTATCGTCTAATCGCATAGGGTGCTTTCCATGGATGAACATGTCCTTTCCAGTCACAGTGACTTCAAGTTCATCAACACTGAAATGCTTGACGTCCAAATTCACCCGGAAGAAATTGGTAGGTGACCAGCTTTGCAAAGGAATGCTGGACAGAATTGCCGGGTTGTACAGTTCCGTATCCTTAATGGTATCAGCAAATTTATTCTTGCTGCTGTTGTCGTTCTGAGACGGGTTCAGCAGGTAGTAGAGGTCACAAGCGAGTGATTGGAGGTCAATTGGATCATCGCGGTTACAGATGGGTACGACGCGAGGCATTTTCGACTGATTCTCAACACGGTTTGATGGTGGAACATGGCACGTGCTGGTTATATATTTGAAATTTCCCGCCAGAATGTTGTTCCCGGATTCCTAGTCTCGCGTGATCCCGAGATTTGGTGGTGTGGAAATGATGAAGAGATTCATTAATGATGTTTCGCGCATTTTTTAGGAATGTCTCAAGGACTATACGTACACTTTTGGAAGGATGTTTTGTTGTTGTTGTAATTTTAGCAACCGCCTCTTTACCGGTTGTCAGCACTGAAATAACTTCTAGCTTTTCAATGGAAAACGACATTCTTCTCATTCTGAAAATACAATTTGTAATGCCCAAATTGTAATAAAAATAATAATTCAATCAAAATGTAATCTATGAGCGTTTTTGGAGAAAATTTTTGTAGAACTCCAGGAGAATTAAAATACTGAATTAAGGGTAAAAACAGTTTGGGTACATGAAATTGCATAATCGGAAATGCAGCATTCCGATGGGGCAATCTGAAATTCCCGCCATCAGGAAACCAATCCAACGCTGCATTTCAGACCATGCCATGCATCCATGATATTCCATGCTCCACGCTGTTATTTGGCATATACATGTAGCATGATGAAAGACATAATCTTAAATGCAACGCTCCGATTGGTTTCCCGATGGCGGGATTTTCCGATTGCCCAATCGGAATGCTGCATTCAGATTATGCCATTTCATGTCCCCAAACTGTTTTTACCCTTAATTCAGTATTTTAATTCTCCTTGAGTTCTACAAAAAAAATTAGTTATGCAAGTTGGTTTACAAATTATTCGCTGATGACTAATTTTATACTATACTAGTACATGTACATGTATTTGACTCATTAATTTTCGGAAAGACGTGTAGACACTATACTGTACATGTACATTATACATGTGTACATTCTTAATAAATTCAGCTAAAACCTACACTGTAAAGCAATTAAATTAAAATTGAAGTGTTTCGTCCTGGTTAGAAATTTGAATAACGGTTTAAAAACTGTAGTTTTTACTGTGCTTAATTAAAATTAATGTAGAAAAATAATAGAATGACATTTAACGGAAACTAAGAACTTAATCCTATAGTAACATGTACTGTAAAATATTGTAAAATATTGGTGTACTGGAATATATTGTATTAAAAATTAATTTTTATTTGGTGCCGCGATAGTTTTTGCACCCCTTTCGTGCCGCGTGTTGAAAAAAGATAGGAAATGCTATAGTTTTTCCCAGGATGATCATTTCGTTAAATTGGTAACATGAGTTAATGCATCTTGTTGATGTTTGTGAAGATGGCGGGAAATTTTATGAAGGCACTCATGGTCTGGCAGATGACGTTATACATGTAATTCCAATTTAGAAAGTGAATACTTGCTCTTCGAGGGTTGGAGAATATTCCGAATTTATCGTTTTTTGACAACTTATTCCAGTTCAGCAACATCTGGCAGCGAATGAATCTTCAGCATCACGACATTTCTAATCAAGTCACTACTCATGCTCCTGAAGATGCTATTTACATGTATGAGTACTGTCAGTCTGCCATTAGATTAATTAAAATTTGAGACTGTTTGATTTCCACCAAATATGCCAAATGCAAGAAGGGTCTAGGCAGCAAGTTTGAGCATTTTCTATCTACATGTAAATATAAGGAAATTTGCATACTGTACATGTAGATACAGTGTACACTGTACATGTGTATGTTCTCAGACTTGCTCATTCTTTTTTGCATTGGTACAGTACATGTATATTTGGTGAAATTCAAACATATCTTATAATTCATCATTTTTTGTGTAAATAGTATTATTTTTTCTGAAAGTAATCTGCATGAAATTAAAATTGACTTTAATAGGTACAGTATACTACTCACCACGACTCGTCGTGACCCAAGTATGAGCCCTAGTAATAACATGTGAAACTTTTCAACTACAAACTAGAAATGGGGAGATGCATTTTGCAGGTCAAGGATAGGAGATCTAAGGGAACACTTAAGGCCTAGGGCCGAACTTTCCTTCCCTTCTTACATTGGTGGGCTCACCCTCTTTTCTTGTCCCCTCTTCGTTGGGGACCATTTCACCTTTGATTCCACTACAATTTTAACAAAACGTTTTTTTTTTATGAAAAAATAAGAGTGAATGTGGTTTTGACCTAGCTGTTCCCCCAGAAACACCCTAGGGGTCAACGGACCGCACTTTCAGAATCTAGAATGTGTAACGTACACATGTAACTACCTGTATTGGATTTTATTTGTTCCTGAAAACATAAAATTTGAACAACAATTACATTTCAGTGTATTCTATATGTACAGTATACATGTACATGTACATACATGTACATTATATATGAACAAATTAGAGAGAGTGCACATGATCATAATATACTGTAATGTATATAATATGTACATGTACCTCCATCTCCATACTGGTCCAATTTCTGTTACATGTAATCTACATGTAAATTTTCATGCTAATGTCATGGTAATAAACTAATAACGAATTGCCATATACTGTATGGGTTCCAAATATGACACAGATCATTCTAAAAGAACCATAATTTAATTAGAAGTGCATGCCTTTATAATTATAACAAATGTAGAGCAGTATCACCTTCTTCACACCAGTATATAGGGCACAGTATACTAGGTCATGTGACCAGTTTAACTGAGTTCTGCGGTGTGAATTAACACGCAAAAGTTAAGTTGATCTACATCAACGCTGGTTTGAATCAGGTGTTTAGCGAAATATTGATTTACTAATATTCAGTAGGCTTATTATATTTACTTATTAGGCTATACATAAAGCCTATGGTCGTGAATTAAATCGAAGGCTAAGTTCCTAAAAGGCAAATGTTTTTTCGGGATTTAGCCTAGAACAGCTGGTGACGTAATTCAACGTTTTTGGACGCCTTGCATATTGACGTTGGCGTCCACTGAACCGCGTGGTTGAATCATCTCGTTTATTCTCGTAACCTCAACCTACTGTATAGCGCTTTCCTGCGTTATCTGGAATGTTCGGAGGAGTTGCTTTTCTAGAAGCTTCGCATCTCGACTATATATAAAGCTCCAACCACAAGCCAACATCACAATCAACTTTCGTATCTTGCAGAAACCAAGTTTAGTCGCCTACTTTGAGAAAAAAATGTCTCGTTACGGCATCGTTTCCATCGCCCATCCCTGGTGGAGGGAGAATAGAGATGCTTGGGACCTTTTCCAACCCTCTCGTATTTTCGACCAGAATTTTTCCATGGCCATCTGCGACGAGGATATGGCACCTATGAGCCTGTTCCCGGGGTGTTACGTGCGACCAAGACAGTTCAACAGGCAGACCAGTGGACTTTCGGAAATCAAGAGCGACGACACCATGTTCAAGGTAAATCTGGATGTCAATCAGTTCTCACCTCAAGAACTCAGCGTCAAGACTGTGGACAATGTTGTCGTGGTGCACGGAAAACACGAAGAGAAGTCCGATGAACACGGTTTTGTCTCCAGGGAATTTACCCGACGCTATGTCCTCCCCAAGGGGGTCGAGGCTGAGCAAGTTACCTCTAACCTCACCAAGGACGGGGTTTTAGTCATTCAGGCCCCACGCAAGGCCATCGAGGCCCCTAAGCCGAACGAAAGAGTTGTGCCCATTGAGCAGAAAGAAGACCCAGCTGAGATCGAGGAGAAAAAGTAATTGTACCAAAGACATGCAGTATTTTGTATTATGTTAACTGCAGTCATTCTTTGTAATATGTTAATTTTGTCTCTGATGTTCCAAGATACATTACATGTACATGTATTTGACTTGTGAATTAGCACTCGTGATATTTTCTATGTGATTCTTGAATATCTTTTGTTCAATAAAAGTTAACCTTTCGAATTAAACTGCATTTTGTGGTGTGGTTTTTATAACTGTAGTTGTTAATGCCCTATCTAGAAGTACTTTCAGTGCAGGAACTTCTTGTATAACGCTTATAAATGCTATTTGTCAAGATGTCCAGAAAACAAACCTTAGTGGGAAAGGACGAATAAAATACAAGAGCATTTTTGAATGGTTGTTAATTGTTAGGAAGTCCTGAACAGCAATAATATCGATTTCAAAAGTTTGGCAGAAATACAGAATATACATGTAAAACGGAAAATAACTTTATGAACTTGAAGTAAAATGAAATTTCGTAAAAAAAACCTATAGTATTAGTTCGTCGTGTACATGTATGTGGTACTTTCCTGTATTGCACTGGCATAAAAATCCTGTACTTTGTCTATACTCTATAAATGTCTTGGACAATAGTGGTGAACACCCTTTCAAGAATTCAAGTTGTCCAATTTTTCAACAATGGTATTAATAAATACGATACTAAGCCTGGAATTCATAGTCGTCGAATAAGTACTACTTGTGTGCTCAAATATACAAATAAGTTCTACTTCGACGAGTATGAATTCCGGCCTAAATCTAAGTTACGATGTCCCCAGTATGAAAATAAGTTAACTAACTGATGGCACAACCTAAACCATATTTATGTGACAAAGTAGATATTTTAGTTATTTTATATTACACTTTACATTTCGTACCTATATAGTACTGTACTACATGTTTATAAATTTGAATTCCGTTGAAATGCAATACATGTATATAACACCATTTTTGTTTGGAGTTCCAATTAAAATAATATTGCTTCATTAATTACACTGTTTATTCAATAGAAAATATTTTAATTTCCAGACTTTTTCAAATGATGTACATACACTTTTATAGAAAAAGAAATACTGCATTGTATTTCAAAACGATCTAATGTAAAATATTTTATGGTTGCGCTTTTAAATATTTCCCGCCTATAATCAATGTCTGCACATGCGTGATAAACATTGTTGCGAGAAGGCGCTTTAGCAAATGACCGTTCTAGCTTTTTCGAGAACATTCCTGAGTGTTCTATAAAACCTGAATGCATTCCAGAATATCAAATCAGTTTGTTGAAGCGCGAACGTTGTGTGGGATTCCGAACTAAACGGAGTAAACGCGGTTAAAAATAAACTTGTCAACAAGTGCTTTTCATATATTAAGTGCTTTTGTTCAGTCCGCGCTTGAGGTTAAAATGAGTCAAAATCAATCCAGTGCGAAGTCTCACGTAATTATACGCAAGCAAGAATGTTGTTGCCTAATTTGTCAAAATAGGCCTTCCTATAATCATGGACCACGCTTTAGTTACGCTGCAGATTATTGTTTTGATGATAATATTTCCTTGGACGAAGAGATTGATCATGAAAGTTCCGTACAAGTTGTCGAAAAACAGGACGGCGAAGCAAGTGCTCCTACGGCATCATGTAATCCCAAACTACACCTGCTACAGATAACACAACAGCCATAAATTCCGCAATCACACAGTCTACCAATTAGCTATATGGGTCAAAGGTAAATTCGACTAGGCCTAGACAGAACTAATCCAAATCCAAATTCATTTGTGATATGTTCTCCACTTCTTCTCACCTGGGGACCTAAACGGGAAACAAAGAAAGGAAATACAACTTTCTACCTCGATTGGACTATCTATATTTATGTTTACAATTTATATTGCACAATTTACCAGTTTATACTAATTTGTTTTGTATTTGTACCATACACGCATATGTTTACTTGAAAAGGCCAATGTAATTAATTGAAAATATCCAAATGTCGACATTTTTGAAAATGCGATAAAGTTAAAAAAAAGTATATAATAAAACTAATTTTCTTAACATAGATTGGGATTATACTCAATTTGTAGGCTACTGAAAGTTTGATTTTCTTGGATCAGAAGGCAAGAAACAATCTTAAGTGCACATTTGCATAAATTAATCTATACAAATCAGTTCTTAGCTAGCTAGGATTAATTCCATTTCGTAACAACATCATATTCAAATTCAAAGCATTTGAAACATCCTTCTGGGGGTGGTTTACCCAGTTGTAAAATGTAAAAGCCATGTTGGGTTATAGTGAATCATTTTATTTTTATCCCTAATTTGCAACTCGTGCAAATCTCAACGAGTTGTTCATTAGAAACTCAAAATTATAGATTTCAAAGTGTATAGACAAAAAAAATGTGGGATTCTTAGGTGGTGTCTCGAGGAGACGGGGGCAAATACCCAACCTCTCCACCTCTGAGTTGACTATTATAATATTTTCAACACAATTCCTTCAAACAACTATAAGAGAAGTAAAAACGTATCACACATAAAAATGGGTTGTTTTAAATTAAAATGTATATAGCCTACATGTATTTAGTTATTTATCAAAAAGATTTTCACTATAAATCCTCAGGCTTTTAATTTGCGATTGAGAAAAACTTATCAGCAGATTTGTCATTATCAGTCATTCCTTCTTCTAATTGGTCTAAGCGTGAATAATCTATTGTTTCCTCTTGTTGGCTAGGAGAAATCAAATACCCTTATTCCACAAGCGTATTGGTTTTTAATATAGAAGATAAGGTTATTGTTCAGATCGAGTGGTTTTGTGCAAATGTTAGAATCTAGAGTTCACGGTTTTCCGGTGGAATTATATTTGTGGTTTCTTTAAAAAAAATGGGATTTGCAAAAAATTGATTTAAAAAATTCAATTACAATACATGTAAAGTTAATTTCTTAATTCAATATGACGTCATTTAACAACAAAATATTACTAATTGGCGAATGCATTATTAGCTTGGTAAGTTGATGCTTCAATTTTATGCTTTCCCATTTCACAACACGATTTGATAATACATGAATTTCTCACAAATTCAGGCTGAAATCATAACAGTTCTAATAATAGACAGTATCATCATGACAATAACTGTGCATGGGATATCTAAAGCCAGCCTGCAATTTTTTGCAGAAGCAGTGATTTGTATGTTTGGAATTCATCAAAAGGAAGGTGAAAAAATAACCAAAGCTCATTTTAACTTATACAATATAAAATGAACACTGATCATGAATAATTTTATCAACAGAATTGATTACATTTTTAAGTCTGCATCTTGCTGCTCATGCAATGTGGCTTATTGCATTGATCGCATTAGTTACAGGGATGTTTCTGGTACGAGGATTGGTATCAAATTTGAATATTTACCAAATATGCTTTTATCAACGACAGGGCGTTTCTTGATTTCAGTTTCAGCCACTATCTGGGATTGGGATTTCTTCGTTTTTAATTAGTGTCTGTGTTGTCAGTCTACTCGATTTGATTTCAACCATTTATTTTGGCATAGAGACATCTGTAAGTAAAGTGGTACAATTTCACTTTAGCACTGTACATAATTAGCTGCTCTTAGTCAACACTTCCACCTTAACGCGTTTAGAAAGTTTATGCTGACTGCTCACAGAGCCTGTTTTTCCCGCTTTACTTCTCCAAAGGAGTTTTATTATGGATAGTAAATGTAAGTGGGTGCTAATCTGTCACAAAACCAAACTCCTAAAGCATTGTCGGAATTTGATTTTGTGCTATTTAATAGATGGCAATGGCTGTGCATGTGTTGATCTTCGGAAGGCATGTTAGACAAGGAGAAGTAAGTTTAATCCTTGTTGAATGTTCTAGAATCTTTTACCAATTGCCAACACACTTTCAAACGATTTTAGAATTTAGCAGGTGCAAGAGATTCAATTTAATCATGTTTAATATGTTTAAATAATATTTGTTTACAAGGAGGTCAAGCTAAGTCGATCCGCAACAATTTACTCTATACCATGGGACAGCCACACAGACTTAATGATACCTCCACTACCACCATCAGTAGTTTCGACACCAGAGATGCCACAACCCCGATCAATAATGAAAAATCCAAACAATCCAAATTACCAATCTCGTCAAGCTTCCGTGAAATTCAGAGGGTCAACTTCAACAGAATCTACCTCAGATGCAAAAGTCGAATCTGATTTCACAATGGAGGCGTTCAGGAGTGCGGTTAGATATCCAGACATTAAGGACGCTTATAAATACTGGGATTCTTATGCCCATAGAAACAGGAAGACATCCGATGAAAGTTAACAGCAACACATTGCTAATAATACAACGAGCAGCTCATCTTGAAAAGTATAGGCACATTTATTAATGTTATTCGTTCATACAGCATAATATAAGCTTATATTTACTAATAAAAATATATTTTTATATAAAATGTTGCTTTTCTACATCTTGAGGCTGTAAAATAAAATCAGAAAATGCACATTTGGAAAGATGTGCAGTTGAGATTCAAGTGAAGAAATATTTAATGACAATACAAAAAGTATCACTGTCTTGAGTAATTATAAAAAAAAAGATAAATCTCGCAAATATAGAACTGTGGGCCTTTGCTCTTTTATGGGCAGTGAGATTCATGAAAAACTTTACAGATCATGTTTTACTTTAAATTGGTCTATCCCATTGCGTTCAAGTTATTTACATGCCATGTTCTGCTTGGGTAATTTTACAAAAACCACGACCCTGTAGGTCACCCGTGTGCTTTTACTTTTGAACCGCAACAAAAACTAAAATACCACGTGTTTTATGAAAGTAAACTATCAATGCTGAAAAACGTGGAAATGTTTTTGAATGAAAAAACGCTTCCATAGCATAGCTTTCAAAAATGCTAACTCTAACCAATATACAATTGTGTATAAAATGTCACTTCATCTCATCGTAAAATGTGTAACTTGTAAAAAATAGTCGCAAAAACTTCCTTTGTGGTATGGACGGAGTTGCTTGCATTAAATCAGTTGTAAGGCCAACTTTTTGACAGACCAAAATGAATTCGAAATTCATTGCAAGGTTCAAATTTAGCTTGTTTGGAAAACCGCATTAAAAAATATCCTGGGAATTCCCGTCCGAAAGCTTATGCATGACTTCCGAAGGAATTTGAACCTCTTGGAGATGGAGAATGTACAGAGTGGATGGAATGCAGTGAATGGGAATGGTGGGTGTTTAAACTGCTCAAAGTTCCCATCTAAATAGAAAATTAAAAAGTTGTGTTTAGTTGTATTTTTGGATTAGTTGAACTCCTATAAAGGACCTGGAAAGTAGTTTTACAATACCTTTAGCTGAGCCATATCCTCTAAACGAGTAATATCAGAAAGATCTTGAAAGTTTGAATAAACGACTAACAAGCAGAAAACCTTTAAAAGTAAAGAATGTTTGTGGTTAACGGCAACTTTTTACATGAAAAATTATAGAAAAACGTTTAAAAGTTGAGACATAAGCAACTTACATTGACAGCAGTGATCATCATCCATAAAACCAACATTGCAATATGATACCCAAACATCATGTCCTAAATTGATTTACATATTTTAATATTCACCAATCTTCATATCAATTAAAATTACATGTAATTGGTTTACGTACGTTAGCAATTGACCAAAAAACGTAGGCCACAAATCTCCACACGGTGAAAAGAGACATGCAATACAGCCAAGGGCGAAAACGACGTTCATGTTCCTGTCAAAACAAATTATAGGCCTAGTTAAGATTTTTTACAAGTTTAATAAATTTCCAAATCTCGCAACTTCAGTGAGTAAACTAATTTCTGTGATTTATATCACAGAAATCATCAGACCCGGGTTCGAACCCCAGTCGGCTATCCTGGTTGTGGTTTTTCGTGGTGTTCCACTACCTCCCTTAATCGCCTATATATAGGCACATAAAGGCGGATGCTGGGATAGTTCCCCAAAAAGCGGCCACGACCATATACTACTCTTCACCTTTAAAATCTGGCACTTTGCCCCCTGCCACATGGCATATTACATGCTGACTGCAGGGTAACCAATTGAATTGAAGATTTGTAGAGCAGTTTTTTTACTTAAAAATTGTTATTAGATTTTTATAAGTACCAGATTTTGCAGTAATTTCGTTCAATATTTCATGAAATGTATCCCAAAATTTTCATATTTTTTGATAAAAATGATTCATTTATACTTCATATAATCTCTTTGTACACTTTACCATTTCTTAATTTGCAGCATGAAAAGTTTGAAAAACATGGTAAAACTAATTTCTCCAAAGACAGATACTAATGTTTAAGATCCAAGAGTTTTATCCTAGTTTACTAGATCACTGACAAATTGTCAGCATAATTAAACTTGGTCTCAAAGCGACATGAGACAAAATTACCTTTCTCAGGCCCAAAATGAGTATAAACGACGATACCATGAGTGGAAAGGCAGCAAAAGCCGAAATTGCCGCAACAAATAGCAACGTGACTCGTACTGAAATTAAACGAGAACATTAAGCGTCAGTTTTATACGGTTTTATCTGTTTAATGCGTTGCACCAAGGTCTAAACCGTGGCAACCATTTTTTTAGCATGCAGGGTTATTTTTTACAGGAACACGTTCCTTGCAAATGTGGCTTACTTATGTGATTTCCAGCATACACAAAGTCGAAACTGATGGGATAAAATCCCTGATGTGTTTTTCCTGGTTCTGCTTCAGCAAGGCAGTACAGATCAAATACAGAGTGGGCCAGGGTGAAAAACGCGATAAACTTTAGAAAGAGAGAATGTTGTTAATATTACACACAGGAAGTTCATTAATGACTCACTTGGCAAATATTTTCATGGCTCATGATATGAACAATGAATTGTTTCAAATAACAAGTAATATTTATGCCAGATAACCAAAATCGATCAGGATGTTTTAATAAAACGCCATGTGCTTAAAACCTCGCTCACACGCATGTTTACGTCTACTCGAGGTCGTTAGTCAAAAAATAATCACTGGCTAATTAAACCGTCCATCACTTTAATAGAAACTTAAATTTATCTAGAAATAAACATAATAATTACCAGAGAGTAAATTCCAGCCAAATAACTGCCTTTTTGAAGATCAGTACAAAATGCGTCTTGTAAAAACGGTCTCCTCCAATTTGTACTCCTGCTTCTACTCACCGTTCGACTGGCGCTCAAATTATTTAAACTTCTCAAACTTTTAGTAGTGCTCCCCATTTTTATAAAAATGTTATTGATACTCAAAAACCCAGTCCGCGTCTGTGTAGTATTTTTTAAAAAATACTCTTTTAAATTTAGGCGTGGTTGTATCAACAATGGCGAGTGCTAGCTAGGGGAACATGATTAACCGCTTGGATCAGGTAGAAATGGCGCACCTGCGCATTCCTAGTTGCTGAAGGGAAACCAGGTAGACTTCACGCCATTGGAGGAAGGGGGGAAGGTATGTGTTATGCTGGAAAGCACCAATTTAAAATACACAATTTGGAACCGTGCCAAAAGGTGACGTCATCATTACTCATCAGGTGTTTCCCCAATGCAATGGTCTGAACTTTTTGCCTGTGCTGTCTTTAGCTGAAATGCCATAGACATGGCATTGCAGCCATCTATTTGAAAATAAAAACTATCGCAATACACTGAACCTCTCAGTTAGGGTGGTCAATTTATGTTATTACATGTACTAGCTAGTATATATTTTCATTTATGATATGTAGATCATATTCAATATTGGAGTTTCAAAGCTCAATCATCCTCTGGAGCAAGCCCTATACCGATCATATTACAATTTTAAAAGCCATTTTCTTCATGACAAACGAAAATACATTGTACAATAAATGTACATGCTCATTTAATCAATAGGCCTACTTTAAAGTTAATTTTTAAATAGATTAAAATAGATGTTTTTACCGAATTTAATCTTTCATGAGCGTAATTATTCGGTTAAAATATTTATTTTTTAAATTATCGCTGATAATAACGATTTAAAAATAAACTTTTTAATTTAAAGGAGACACCAATTTTGTAACACATTTTTTTTATTAAATTATCTTTATTAGAATGTTCAAACTTTTATCTCCGGAAGATTTGTCCATTGGTTATGCCATTGGTGCTAAAAGCTGGCTATTATAAGCTGGGTCGCTTATAAGTTATATAAATTGAAAAGTACATTTAAGTTACCCATTCACAGTGAAATAATACTGATTTATTAACACTGACCAAACATTTAAATAAAAAACTCATTTATATATCAAATAAAAATATATACAAATACACTTAATATACATATACAAAGCCATCATTTGCCACTTTGAAATGAGGCATCTAATCGAGCTCTAGGAAACCAAACTTCCTACAAATTGCATCATGATGCCTTATGATGAATATGCCAACCCTATCAGGTGCTGGATCCATGATCACATTGGAGCACTTCTAGCCAGCAGCTTTTTTTTCAAATCAATCGAAAAAATTCATAATATGCTAGCTCAGTTAACTACAACTTCGGTCACAACGTAGTTACTAAAATAATAAATAACTATCGGCTGAACGTCTAGATCTAAATAAACTTCTTGATAATTGCCAACACGCTGGCATAGGTCCCGGTAACAAACCCGGCCAAACCGAAGAGTATCACGAAGCAATCCTTCGTTATTGCTGGCCACCGAATTCCGTCTTCCCAATACGTGACCAGGTGAAGAACTGCTGGAAAGATGAGGGACAGATAACTGCCCCCTAAAGCCCCGACTAAGGAAATGAAAAGTTCGAACTGTGGAACAAGAGCCCCAAGCATAACTGAAATAAACGTGAAACGTTCTTGTTAACTAGTGATCTGGAAGAAAGATTTCGTTAAGAGGGTTTCATACCAGAAGAAGCCTTTTTTTCTAAATTATTTTTTTTAAATTTAATTTTGGAAACTGTTAGGAACAAATGGAATGTTTGAGGACCTAGCATAAATATTCTATTATTTGTTTATGTATATGTATATTCAATTTCATGGAAATGTCTGTAAAGTTTATAATTGTAGAGGGTCTGATAAACTTTATGGACGTATTTCCATAAAATGTAATATAGCTATACATAAACAAAAAAATAAACAAATAATAGAATATTTATGCTAGGTCCTCATACATTTCCTTTGTTCCTATCAGTTTCCAAAATTTAATTAATTTAGAAAAAAAAGACTTATTTTGGTATGCAACCCCCTTAAGCGGGTAATAACTAGAGATGCTTACATATGAATGCCAAGAGTCCAACTCTAAACACGATAAGAGCCAACTTTTCGTTATTCTTAAAATACGACTGAACGGTCGGCCACATGATTTCGACGGGAACATAATACTGTAAAGCAAGACTGAAGTAGATTCCAGCTCCGTAAAGCAATTGGATGATCACTGCCAAGCTAAAACGGGAAGAGGAAATTATTTCTCAGAAACTATTCTTAAATTTGATTTTTAAAGAATAAGAAATTTACACTTGATAATACTAACGTTTCATTCGGCAAGCTAAGAGTGACGCTTCCGTCAAGTTTATCCCCAAAACGCAGGTAACCGAAGAAAGCCACTGCTACATACAGCGTGCAAACTAAGGTCATGGCCGTGTTTAGGACTCCGGTCCATCCTGGCATATCACGCGGTGACCTCATCACATTCTCCAAAGGCAAAATCTGTGAATTGAACAGTTTTGATTACATCCAATGAAATCTCCTCTCTTGTATCTACTCAGCTATAGTATCGAGCGTAAAAACTAGGTGAAGCCATGCCACTCACCAGCGCAATGCCTTCGAAGGCATAAACCACGGTGCCAAAATATAGAGGAAGATCGGTTAATCGGGGCAGTTGGGGTCGAGTGGAAACTGGAGGTAAATCTTGGAGCAAATAGTAAAACAGCATTCCCAAAGCCGTAGCTTCGCAAATGTTTGCCAGGAACGAAAAAGGTGCGATGTACTTTAACTTTGTTAAAAATACCATTGCCAGCAATGGTAAGAGAAGAATAATCATGTAAATGCGATAATCCCAACGTAGACTTTCTGCAAAATGGTTGACAGCCTGCAAACAAGCAATAAAACTTGCTATATGATCCATTTAAGAAGAAAAAAATTTAGTTGATGCAAAGTTCAAAGTATTGTAATAAAAACCAACAATGGGTCATTAATAATAAATGTGAATGCACAATATGCATAATTAACAGATGAAACCATTTAATCTACTCCTTTTCAAATACCTCTATATCACTATTAATAGCACAACTTACCATTTGCAAATTCGTGGCAGCAAATGACCAATAAACTACACAAAATCCAAGTTGTGTAATAACTATGAAGAAGTTGGTAATAGACCTTGAAAATAGATTTTTAATGAGTTATTGGTAATCATTAAATGTGTTACAAATATAATACGGTCAATTTGGTCATTACCTTGCCCAGCCTGCAAAACGGCGGCAAATTTGGGGTCCAGTTTGGAATGCTTTTTCTGCTGTCGAAGCATAATCTAATGGTGCGCAATAAGCCCTAATGAAACAACGGTTGAGAAGCTTTTAAGATTAGAAGGCAAATTGTGGGAGAAAGTGTAAGTAACATATCAGATTTAGAAACTGACCTAACACTCAACGTCTGTGAGCAACTGAGAAGCATGTGCATGCAATGCACACAAATTGTTGCAATGGCAATCAAGCCGAATGTTCCGAACTGGAAAATAAAATATGTCAAAGTTAATCTTTAACAGTTAAAATTATCATCCTGATATACGGAAAAAAATTGATGCTCTTTATACTTACTGCTAACCCCGAGTAAATGAAAGCCTGTGGAAGGGCTAAAACGCCCGTTCCTATGTTCCCCTTCAGAATATGGATTATTGTCTCAAAGTTCCTGTAAGCGTAAATTTGGAAATGTTGCAATTACGAAGATTCGGCTAATGCACGTCACTAAAAACAGCCATATTTCAAAATTTAAATGCATATACTAACGAAATCGGGTGCGTCACATTGCGATTTTCCATTAACTTGTCTTCCGGCAGCATAAGAGATTGATCGTCCGGAGAATCATAATTGATTTTCGGATGTTTCATCGGTAGGGTCGATGGTACGTAATCATCGCTGCTCCCCGACGAACTCACGGCGTAATATGAAGGAATTTCACTCTCGATCAAAGGTCGTCTATCCATGATCTGTTAATGTAGTTGATTTAAAGATACAAGATTTTCATTAGTACAAGGCAATCATGATACTTCTTTACATTCCGACAATATATCCAAAGATGCTGTTAGCTTTGCAAACTTTAGACGAGCTGAGAATGAAACTAACCACTTAGGCTTATACATATTGCAGGACCATAAAATCACACCACATATATCTATCGTCTTGATGCCAAAATCCTACGCAAATACAAAACAGTTGCTCGGAATCGACAATTACTTGAACTGAACGAAATGTATATGTTAAGATTTGATGCATGGAGCTGTAATATATATCAGTCTGAGATCAACATTAGCAAAGTATCAAAATTGACTGTTGGTAACTTGGTAATGTATATCATTGATATATGAGTTTAATGTTTAGTAATCATTTCAACAGGAACAATTAACTTTGAACAGTTTCAACGAATAATTAATATACAGTGCAGTATAAACTTATAGGTTAATGTACTGTCATTCTAATTTGATTTCTTCAAACCAAGAGCTTCTATATGAAATTTCTGTACACCAAACTAAATCTATCGTGACCTAGCCTAACGCAACAGATCTGACCTTAAACCTAAGGTTAATAAACTTCAATTCAATTCCTTACCCTGCAGTCAGCATGTGTATTATGCCATGTGGCAGGGGGCAAAGTGCCAGTTTTTGTTA
>JAQGCC010002788.1:0-17204 GCA_034698905.1 Xestoiulus laeticollis | reverse complement strand
TTCCTGCCAGTACTTGCTGGCTATACATTAAAAGGTTTTACGCGAAAAACTACGTTTTTTTATACTGTATTATTACCATTGCAGTTACATCATTTGCACCTATTCACGACGCCATTCTCTAGCATCAAATAGGATGATATCACCTCATGTCGCTTGATCCGTGTCAGCAGATAGAGACCAAAGTGTGTGACATCTTTTCTCGCTGTCACCACTGTTGAAATTCTGAACAGCAGTCAGCGCCACCTCGTTATCTCTCTGATCCCATTTTCATCGACTGGGATTGTACATCTACTTTTTTTTCGCACGACGACGACTCAAAAAGGAGCTAAAAGATAAGGTATTGTTGCTATCGATTGCCATCCAGCGCAGCAATTCGCAGCTGTTCGTTCACACTGGAAATCCTGGCCAAATGCCTCTGTGTACGAGAGCCTAGGGGGCGCTCCCAGCTAAGTCTCAAAACAAAATATAATGCCTCTTTGGGCCAATTTTTGAATCAACTTTGCCCCATCACGTTCAATAAGTAACTTTTGTCTATAAGGAAGACAGTGTTAAGGTCCCAACAAATTTGTGGGGGCATGGAATAGCATGAGGCATGGCATGATCTGAAATGCAGCATTCAGATTAGGCAATTTGAAAATCCCGCCATCGGGAAACCAATCGGAACGCTGCATTTAAGATTATTAATTTTCATCATGCTATGCCAAATGACAGCATGGAGAATGGTAAAGTTTGAGTTCAGTTTGCAGAAGAAGAATTAAAAAGGGATCAAGCAGTTTTGAATACGATTTTATTTACTGATGAATTCATCAATAAATAAAACCTTATTCCAAACTGCTGGATCATTTTTAAATGCTCTTCTGCAAACTGGACTAACTTTAACGTTTTTGCCACTGATGCATGACCATTTTCTGACCACTCTTCCATTATAGTTATTTTTCCTGAAAACAATGCGCCAACTCTCAGGGTTGACAACTTTATGCAGATGTGTTTCGATCTCAAACAGCAAGTTTTAAAGCACCTTATTTGGGGTTTTTCTTCACATTACATAGAATCCACCTTTCATCAAAGCAACACATATATTTTTTGGAGCTCTTCATATCATTACTTATAATTTGGTTGTTCTTTTTATACTACTTGATGATATACTGGATGGTTTGTGGAACATTTTGAATCATTTCAGCAATTTGCCTGATAGATTTTCCATCCTGATGATGGACAATGACAAATTCGTGTTCTTTCCATGTAGTATGGGCTCCCATAACAAAAATACATAATTTTTTCCTTTATGTTCACACAAAATGGAAAGAACATGAAATTCACAATCTTATTTAAACTATTATAACTTATTTGCATGTTCAAATGTCTCAGAACCCCATGAAATCGGGACTGTATGATTTTCACTTTGACATTGCTTTCCTGTATGATTTACATTTTGACGTTGATTTGTGTAATTATCTGTGTTATTTTGAAGTCAATTTCTGTGTTGATATTTGTTTTCTGTTTTTTAATATGTAATTAATCAGATATCAACAAAAAATTTCAATTTGAAAATTTTTCCTCATTAAACTTTGAAAATGAAATGCATACCATGTTGTGATATGTAAGTGTACGATTTTCACATTGAGCCACTGTTTGGCAAACGAAATCTGCAACTCTGTAGACATGTCTTTGTCCAAGTCATGTGACTTCCATGCATCAGAATGCCATTTCTAAAACATTCTTGACCCGCGAATATTGTTTACTCGCATTATTTTTCAACATTCTGTATATATGTGCGTATAAGTGACAGCTCTGTTTCACTTCTGCCTTGATTCCCATGGTCCAATGTGTATACGAATTCTTTAGAGTCACGCGTTGCATGGTGGGACTATTGTTAGAAAGCGTTAAATTTTGCGAGCAGAACTAAAATCCATGACAATCCCCCCAAGAGTAAAAAGGGACACCTAGTTGGGTACGAGCGAAACCAAATGCATTTGGGCATGGCGTGTGTGTGTGTGAAGCACTACTGTGCACTCTTGTTGTCACTTTCGCATTTGCTGTATATTTTATAGCTTCAGCTACTATTTCCAGAAATTTATTTTTTTGAATGCTGAAGCATATCACGCTGCCGACAATTTAGGGATAAAAGAGTGAGTTGGATGCACGATTTTTGCCCCAGTTTCATCCAAGATTGATTTTCATTGTAGGCCTAATTTACAATGGATGAAAAACGTGGAGCCAGCTGCTCCCACACGAGGGCGCATGGCGGGACAAACATGGCGACTTTTCTAAATGGGGGGATATGAAATGTGAGAAAAGCGTGAGAATTATTGCATTCAGTTTAGCTAACGATGTGATATCCCTTTTTTCGTTTATATTTCTGCTTGAGTTACCCTCTTGTGTTGCGGAGCTTTTTTTTAAGGGAAATTTACTTCCATAAGAAATACACAGGATTGGTTTTGGCATTAAATAATGGATGCATATATAAATGGTTTCGCAGGGTAAACTGGAGATTTTTGAGTATGAAATCACACGTTTGGAGTTTATTCTGATAATACACGCAAAACTGCTCCGTTTCTCGTATAAAATGAATTTAATTGATATAATTTACATATACTTAACACGTAATGGGTTTTCTAATGGAAAATAATCGACGCATTTATCTGCTGGGTTGAACAAGGTTTACAATAAAAAAAAATGGCAGGCTGTAATGTAAACCTGCATGCATCCTGAGATTACAGGATATACCCCAAGTTGACATTTTAGGAGGAGTTGGACTTGTGCCTGTTTATCATGTACATTTTCCGCTCATTTTTTCACCTATAGCAACGGCATACAAGAGATATTGTAATACATTAATGGTTTTTCTATGGAAAAAAGGGGTTTTCCTTGAATTTCGTGTTTCTAATATTTACTCATCTGAATGTATTGGGCAACGTTTTGCTGCATGTCCCGTTTGTCACAACTGTCCATTTCGTGCACAAATAGAAATTCATACAAGATATCGTTTAAGCCAAATAAAACTTGAGTCGTGTAATAAAATCATGAAATTAAGTTTAAAAAAATATCAATATTTCCATTGAAATTTTTCTAACATTTTTTCCAAGATAAATTGAGGAGTGAAGACATAGGGGCTGTGGACCTCTTTTAAAAGCTATTTTTGATTGATGAATACGCCATTTTCGTTTAGTCGATCATCGCCTCCTTCGGGATACATAAAAGTATTGATTGGGAACACGGTTTTCTTTTTTAATTTAAGAAAACTACGTGTGCAGCATGCATAAAAGGGGCCACGCTTTCCAACTGGAGCAGGATGGGATTATATGGTGTTACATATGTCTTAATAAATACATATTTGAATTTCTTATATGGAAATAATACCCGAGATAGACGTTTTTGCTGTCATTCATTGGATGTCTAAAGTGAAGGGAGATTTTAGATGGAGATAGTGGAGTTATCTTACAAGAAAAAGAGGGATGGATATATTGATTAGGAACAACAGATTTTGCGACAAGAAGTAACGGCTCTAAAGCTTACTTGATGTACACTTCAATGCGGAATATTTTATACATGGTGTTTGAGATGCAAAATCCTGAATGCAAAAGGGAAGAAGTGAAATGTATAACAATATGGCATGGAAAAGGCAAGATATATCAATACGGGTTGTGTTTATCGACCTGTCCAGTTACACGTGATTAAACTATTGGACCAGTAAGTGAAAATATGCTGACCTCGTTATACAGCATGTATAATCGAACATCTTGACTTTCTATACATTTCAATTGCCATTCATAAGAAATTATATTGAGGTATTGAGCAGGTACGCGTACCTCAGCTATTTTTATAACAAAATAAGACTGGGAAAATGTGTTCAGCAGGATATACCAACATAATTATATGGGAATCTCTCACTTGCTTTTACACCCTTAATATGAACTCTCAATTGAGACCAATTATCCCTAGCAATTATTGACCACTGTGGAAAGTGCGAATTAAAGCCCATTGGCATTTTGAAATGTTGTAACTGGCATTCAATGAACTCATTCGCTAAGAATAGCAGACAATTCAATATTTTATAAAATGTGCTTTAATGAGATGTTAATTCTTAAACATTTTCCGACATGTTCAATTATTTATTACATTTGTTTAAATGCAAATGCGAATGTTTGTTCCACGTTGCAGTGTTAAATGTTATTGTTAATATTATATTACAAAAAATATACTCAGGACTACAAAAAGCCATTTTCAATGTTATTTTCATGTCTTTGCTACTCACGTGGCTGACTTGACAGGTTGCATATCCCCAAAATTGTGTCAGAAAGGGTTGTTGATATTTACTATGTGACGTGGCAAAAAGCTGTATTTTAAGAGAATTTGGCCTTTCTGGAGAATTTTGTTATCAAATGAAGTTTCCTTCTTTGTCCTCCTATATTACGTTTTTTTGTTCAGTTTTTTATCACCAAAGACATGCATATCCACTAGAAGAATGCTGTCGCTTTGGTACCTGGCTTTATTGTCCGATTTTCCCCCTCTGGTTTATATATATATAACCATCTGTTATATTCATTCCTGTTTTCCTTTTCCTCTTCTCGAGGGTTTTAAACAAGCCCAAAATGCGCCATTCAGTAGATATGGAGCGAAGCTGTAATTACTACAGCTATAATTACAGTTGAAGTCAAGCTCCAGCTCTTAAAAAACGTTTTTATGTAACACCAACTCAACTGTTGGTTTTTTTTTCTTCAACCGAATGAAATGTGAATCTAACGAGAGTTCAACTACTTGATTGAACTTGAGCTAAATAGACTTGGCATGCCTAAATTGTTTTCCACTGAATTTGCTAAACAAGATGGACGCCACTTTTAAATCATCTTGTAAAAACCTCAAAAAATCAGTAGGCCTACCCAAATAAATTTGACTTTTATATAAATATATAGTATATTTATAAACTGTATGCTTGTTTGGACTGAAATAGTTGGAAATATATAAATTCATTTAAAACTCTTGTCCCCAGGAGGCGCTGAAAGTAATTTGGTTGTTTATTCGCGCCATCTGTTGACAAATGTGTTGTCATCTTGTGGATTTTAACTTTGCAAATGCATTATCACACCAATATTCAGAACCCCTTTGAAAGGAGAAAGGGGTTGGAAGACCCCCACAAAGCTAGCACTGCAGAGAACATGTTTAATTGAGAAAATGCCAAGGAACCTATAGCTCTCTTGTTGTCTCCCAATCCAACACGGCAATTAATTTCGCGCTATAAACAACAAATTACTGTGTACACACTGCTGTAGGTCCTTGCCATTTCGTGGGGCTAAAATGAACGATGATGCTGACATGATAGTGCCTCGCATTTTTTCTCGCTCCCATTGCTTGCCATTTTAAATCTATCATTTGCTTTCCAATCTTCTTAATTAGAAAGCGTTTTCTCCAGTTGATTACCCCCATCTTATATAATGCCTAGGATATAAAGCCCACTGTTTTAAGTATACTGTAGCAATGAGACCACTGGGGAGCTCCCGGTTGCGATATCTCCTCTAAATTATACGTTCAGACGATTTGAAATTTTTATGAGCAAGCCCCCATCTGTGAATCTAAACTCTTGCGAGAGGAAATGTCTAAATGTGCTTAATACGTATACATGTATGTCGAAAACTCTTCTTTGTACATGTATATCTTTCGTTTTCTCTATATAGTCTAGAACGGTTGGCATAGTGACATTTGTGAATGTTGTGATTTAGTATGGACACGTGCTTCGATGTGCATCCCAATGAGGGGTTACAAGCATTTTATGCTGCTACCTATATACCTATTGGTTTTAAATTGAGTTTTATCAGTCGATATAGAATTGGTGGGCTCACTGATAATAAAATATTCCCGTATCCTGTTGGTCCAGGTCAGGAGTTGTAAAAGTAGATATCCTATAAATGGCAGTGCTCTTTACGGTGCTATCTATCGATCTTATATAAATCGTTGAGATTTGGCATGCATGCCAATATCGTTTTATTGGATTTTATATGTATTGGTCAAAATCATAAATCCAATAAGGAATTTTTGTATCTGTCATTTTATTGCTTTGGAATGTACTGGTACAAGAATTTCGCTGCAATAAACGCCCTATCAAGGGTTTGAAATTCATGGATTAATGATTTAGCAGGCAAGATTTAAATGATTCGAGTGCCTCTTAAATCAAATCATTTGAGGTAAACACTTGCTAAAATTTAACAACAAAATATTGCACGATTTTTAATTAATTCATGACCGAAAAGAAGTTTTAAGAAATAAGGTGCCAAATGGAAATGAAATTAGCTAATGGGTTTTAACGTATATGAATCTTGTTTTAACCTTATTCACGAACTCGACCTGCAAAATGTTTCAAATTTTATGGGTTTGCGCCTTTATCCTACTAATAAAACTACCCTCATTATAGATGGCATGGTACATTTTCTAGGTGGTTATTGTTTCATTTATGTAAATTGTTCGGTATTTTCTGTTTTGTAAAGCCAAGTCTGTGTCTTACATTATTTCCCAACTAGGGAGTAATAATAATAAAACCTAGAAATGGAAATAAATCGCAATAGAAGCCGGTTTCTTTTTTCTTTTCTTTTCTGAAAACGCAATTTTAACCCCCATCAAGCTTCCGTTATGAGAAGTGGTCATTTTAGGTCATCTTAAAAAGGGCGTTGCTTGAAATTCAGACGCTTGTTGTACCTTCCAGTTAGACTCGTTTAGCTAACCGTTTTAATTACTCTTTTGGCATGATGGAATACCTTCTTTTCCTTCCTGCCCATGGATTTTAGCAATCTCAGCGTTTGTGTGAAATGGTATCTCCACCATTGACAAACAAGCAGGGATGCCCCTCCATTTCTTCACATTCCCTATCTTTACTCCCTCACAACTCCTCTTTCGCCCATGTGCTTCTCACCAGGATTTATGGGCGAAAGGTGACCATTTGTTGGGAGCCTGTAGAGGCCCTACATGTACATACATCTACCAGAAGAAAATTCGTTAGAGCAGTGTTGGGCCTTTGGATAGGTAAAATAAATAATGGACCAGACTGGCAATAACTTGTTTCACTCTCATCTCGTACCCCCTCCCTATTTCTTTTCCCTAAGTTTATCGTATTTCTTGGGCTGAATTATAGCATAAAATGCGTTTACATCCTCCCCACACCTGCCCCAAATCCTCCTTGTTTGCATGATTCTTTCGCTTTTTTTTTCTCCTAAAAGGTTGAAATATTGATTTTTTTTTCTTTCTTAACTATTGATATCTTTTGGCCAAGATGTGCTTCAATATTTTTGAATCTGAATAGTTGGGTAATTACACCAGAGCTACACATTTTTGGTACATGTGTGCATACGGTTTTGATATTTTTGGGCTTTTTTTACTTAGTTGCTCCAGGAAAATGCCTTGTTATATGTTGGTATAAGTTTGTTTATTAGATAGGGGTGCGAACCTCTTGTTTCATCGTCATTACATATGGGACGTAGTTTGAAATGTGTCAGTGCCACTTGGAAAATATAAGCAAAGATGAGCAAAAAAACCCACACGTGATGAGTGAAGCCTTAGTTTGGTTATATTAGACGTCAGAAATTCACCCCCGTGTTTATGTGTAGGACCCTTGCCCCATCTCACAATTCGGGCTCAGCACGATTTCAATTAAAAAAAGTGACAAGTTTTATTTTTGCCAAATTTGTTATGAGACGGAAGTCTAGTGAAAGTCCTGAAAAAAAGGCATGGTTTCATATTGCAAGACCCTCTCGTAAGTATCAAGATGGTTAGTTTAATAGACTATTTGATTACATCCACTTAACTAATTTACGGTATTTTGAACCAGCGATCAACTTTGAAATGTGGTCGTTATAGTTTTTTTTTCCACGTTATCTTAGTTCCAATTTCTTAACGTTTCATGACTTTATTAACTTTATTAATCGATTTGCGGTTCCATTTTTTTTTTATGTTGGTCAAATCTATAGCAATATCTGTTGTGGGTCTGCGAGGCCATTGAGGTTTTTTTTAAATAGGACTTGTTGTGACTAGGCCTACTTTTAAATTAACTGTCAAAATCCATCTCGCAGTCATTAATTGAATTTATAATCTTTTAATTTGAGATGAAATTTGTTCGTGAGATAAAGATATCGGCAGCCAAGCCTCTTCCATATCTATCAGATTAGAAAATGTGTGATGGAAAAGAAGTTGAATTAACGCAACGTGGCGAAAAAATGGAGTCACGAAAACGTTAACGTTTTAATTGGATGTAACGTAGGAATAATCAGTGATGGATTTCATATCCGGCATGCCTGAAGAAGCGAGTGATTGGCCTGGCCCCCTTTGCTCACGCTTTTCCCAAGTAATTGGCGTCTGCATTATCGTTGGCAATTGAATTCTTGGGGACGTTGGGCTATCTAATCAAGTGCATTTTGTTGTTAGTTCAACTCGGTTTGTTTTTTGTCATATTTATTTGGCATCTAATTGTTATGATAAACAAAGGACCAAGGTGAGGGCATGCTACAATGGGGTAATTTGCACGGCCTCTGTTAGGTGCCAAGATTCCATCAAGTGCAGGAATGCCCTTTGATCCTCATTAGACTGCACGGTTGCTCTGGAAACTGCCTCAGCAATGGCTGCCATGACAACTGCTTTTAATTCCAATGGCGAATCAATGAGATCTTCCCCCTCGTCCCCCCGTTTCGCAAACATAACTAACTTAAATAATGGGTGAATTTTCATATCAAAACATAAATTTCATGACAAAAGGACTGTTTTACATGCTTGATGAATCTCTGCTTTGAAGCTGGGGGATAAACAAAGAAACGTGTCCTCCTGAAGCACACACTATTCTAAAAGCAAGAGTCTCTCGTTTTCTCAAGAATTTCCGGAAATATCGTCCCTTTGATGACTACCCCGAAGAGTTTGAAATCTTGAAAATTTTGATTGCAATTGTTTGGGTTGTTTTGATATTTCAAGTAGTTAATTGTCAGCCATGTTTAAGTGGTGATAAGGAATAGCCAACCTAATGGTCAAAAATGACCCAAGTTTTCATATTTTTTTCTGAAATTTTCTCATTGTTTCTTTGCATCATATTTTGTGTTTATGCTAAGAAGGTCAACCAATTTGTAAAGATTTTTGAAGTCATTTTGTCACATCTATTTCTGAAAATGTAGACGTCCAAAATGGCCGTCCAAGATGCACTCATTGTTCGGTTGTTTTTTCAATTGCAAAAACATATTTAACTTCCAACAGGATCATTGATTCGTTTGAGCTTCGAGGGAAGGCAGGTAGCATATAACAGCTTATTTTCGACGTTTTATTGAGGTGCTTTCATGTTTAGATCGAAGGAAATTGGGCCGCCATCATGCATGGATCCATCGTTTATCTGGTCGCATAACTATAATTATGGCGAAAGCATATTTTGAAACCGATTTTAATGGCAGCTTGCAGACGGAGCCATGTGCAAGGTGTTTTGTCGATCGACCATTTGGATTCTCTCTCCTTCAGTTTGCGACTCTTGCTCACAAGTTGGGGGGTTCGTGCCCTGGCTCATAATAAAGAAGGCAAGAGAGGAAAAAAAAAAATTGCAAAGAGAAAAGCGAATTAGTTGGGTGCCTAGGGGGTATACACATGCCTGAACATCGCATTTTGGAGGGGAATTTACCAGCAACCTTCTCAGGTAAACCAGACTGGACCACGAACTGAGAGTATAGGAAGAGGGAGGCCCTCTTGGGAAGTGGGGGAAGAGTTCGAGGGGTGGACATGGCGAAGGAAGGATGAAAAGTGGGATTAATTAACGAAAATGGCCAACCGAATCAGAAAAGACCAACACGTTAGCGGATCCGTCAGAATTCGTGGCCAAGGTTTTCAGCCTCCCAAACACCATCCATCCAAGGATGTGACGTAACGAGTGGCCACCTCTTCTGGGCCTCTCAAGCCCCTGGATGCATTTTTACGATGGTTCCCTCTTCGACAAGAATGTTTTTAAAATTCTGCATTAACTGCAGGATAATGAGCTTGATGTAAAGGCGTTCACATGGACATTGTGTATTGATACAGATAGTCTGTTCACTGCAAGTTAGCAATACATTCATGTTATCATTAAAATAATGAATGATAATAATGATTACTAGTGAGACTATCTTGCTGCAATAAGAACATAATCAAAAATATTTTCAATTGGGATAACACTGGGATGTACTATAATGTGTCTCAAACAAGGATATTGTTTCCCTGTAGGGAAAGGTCATGGGATGTCAAGATTTCAAATTTTCATATCAAATGCATTTTTGATGTCCTGACAGTTGCATCAAAAGAAAATGCTCCAACACAAGGCCAAATCACTAAGAATATACAACAACGGAAGTACAAAAATGCCGGATTTGTTTTTAAGAATATTTTGCATATGCTATTTTAGTGAATTTAGGTACTTGGCAATTGAATAACATTTCATTCTGTGGTGAGGTTAAGCTCAGTCAGGATTAAGCGAGTTTATGCAAAACTAACAAAAAAAAAACATGATAAAAACTTAGGGTGAACCAGTGAGTGCTGTTGAAAAATGTTAAACGATGTTTTATCCTCTACAATGTATAGTCATTCTGTCTCATTTATACATTTTTTTTACCGGAACGAAGTCGGAAGGCGAAATCTGGGTGGGAAAAAAGTTAGCAAAGGTGGAGCGCATTTTTAATAATAAAACTGGTGTGCATTGCTGACACGAGTATAAAAAGTCTAGTATGACCCTCACTCTCTCGTTTTACTGTTTTTGGTGGGAGATTACAATAGCACTTTAAAAACCCGACATTCATTTCTAATGTTTTTATAAAAGCCTAAAGGGCGCCGTATCTATAGCACCTATCTCTTAAAATGCAACTTTGTGTAGGTGTGAAAATTCTCCGTTTATCTAATGAAACTGGTGTCGACTACTACTACTCGTTTTAAAAACTGAAAATCGGTAGTTGTAATTTACATAGACGGGAGATGTGTCAGTTTTAATACTAGTTTTATTTTACGCATGTAACACGAACTTGTGACATTCATAGCGGAGATAAATCAACTCCTATTATAGAATATGTGAAATTTAGAGATGTATATTTCGCACTTGGTAACCAACATTTCATGACTTTTAATACACAGTCCTTATAATATTTTGGAAGAAAAGTTCGTTTTGCTTACACACAATTCAAAAATGGCATATTGGGTGCATGCAGAGCTTGTCTTTTTTAAAGTTCTGATTGTAACAATCTATACATTATGAACAACTTTGTAAAAATATGAAAAATAGTTGTGTAATAATTTTACTAACACTGCCGATTGAGCAGTTTTATTTAATAATAACCTAGCCTCAGTACCTATTTCAGGTTTCAATTCCCTGATTTTTATCTCCTGGAGTTAAGTAAGTTTCTCTTAATCTGGTAATACTCAAAGTATAATCCGATTTTTTGGCTATCTGCTATATTGAGAGTATCAAATTCTAAGCTTCAATTCCGGCATCTATAGATTTCGACCGATGGATGTTGGCATTTGAAAGGTATTTTTTTCAACTATTTTGATTTCAAATACACGATTTCGGATTAGTCGAATGTAGGACACGCATTATGCGGATATACATGCTGTGATTGGTATTTACGTATTTTTAGGAATGCTTTTTTTAGTTTTTGGCTTGACATTATTCTAAGACCGTGGTAAATATCATATCGCCTGCACATGTGATATGCATTTTCATGTTGGATGGTACTCCTATAAATTTAAAAGTTTGCTTTACAGCCATCTGTACAAAAAATTAGAATATCAAGTGTAAATTTGACTTGAAAATACATCGATCACGAGACACAAATCGACATTTAGCACCCCATGCTAGCTTTTTTTTACCCATTTTTGATGTATTTTTTTAGCTTTTCTCCCCTCTAGACGTGCTTCGTGTTTACAAATTTGTACTGGTCTAGGTTTCATCATAGGACTATTCGAAGCAACCATTTTTCCCAATTTATGTCACGTTGATTTGTTGACAAGCAGACTTTTATTATGCACACGCATGCTTGGATGGATGTTTTCAAATCGATTTTTTGCAGGGCCGACAACTGTCCCAAAGGGAGTCTTACTCTAGTTAGCTGGCTGGTGAAAGCCCAAACATTATACGCATTTGTAAACAACAGTGTACACGGTTAGGACAACAAATTCAGTGTTTCGGACTCGCAAATGTCAGTTAGAATCGAAGTGGTGTACTTCAGAAAACTGGTGAAGTGAATGTTTGCTTCCAAGGCGATTGCTGTTCAAGGCAGATAACGCACTTTAGGTCCATTATGTACGTGAGATGCTCATGCCACAACACATTGAAATTGCATTATAAAAGCTTTTTAGGAAATTTCGTGTCTCGGACGCAAGACTGTTCTCGATGTCTTGTCGAATTTCATTATTTAATGGTCACAAAGAAACCATTGAAGCAAACCTTTCTTGTAGACATTGGTTGCACGAAATTCCATTAAAATATCCATGTATTCGTCTTTTAAGTGTCTTATCTTAAAAGTATAGACTACTTCAGAAGATTTTCTTAGTCTTAATTTTGAAATCCATAACACAGCTTTAAACCGCGATGCTTTCTGTACAAAATTGAACCGTTTGAGCCCTAAGAAGATGTAATGTTTTATGATATCATATCAGAGAAAAAGCAATGATGGCCAACGGGCGGTCGCAATGTGCTCAAGCTAATCGCTCTTAAAAAAACCTGCATTAATTTGCGAAATTCATTTTAGGCTATTCATTTGATCAGCCAAATAATTAGAAATGACATTTGAGTTAATTGTCTTAGTGAATGATTAAGCGCCGTCATGAAACGTGAGGCCCGCTTTTGTATATATGCAAGCTGTTGCTCAGCACAAGAAGTATGATTAATAATTATTAATACTCGCATTTCATACTTAATTAAAAATGTGCAGCCACCAAAATCGTTGCGCAGATTTACGCACCGAATTACGCGTTTTCATACAGTAAAGAAAAATGATTTATTTCAATGAAAATACCTCGGCTATATTGCCATAGCCATGCAACGCTGGATATATCAAATAAAAATGGCTTTTATAGGATGCAGGTATATTACGACGCTATCGGTATATACGTGACACCATTTAGCAGGATGGTTATACGGATAAGAGACGTTTTTGGTAGGCATGCAATAAATTAACGGATTAATTAAAAATAACTTCTTGTTTGAGCTGGATTTAGTGCCTTTTCTGCCGTAGTAATTTAAATAAATTGGTGGGATGTCACATATTCTGCTCTCTATAGTACGTAGCAACGTTTCTTTTTTATGGACACAATTTCCGAGATTGTTTTTGTGACGTTGTATACAACCGAATATGCAAACTGACTCTTGTTGCGGATTTTCGGTGTCTGAAATTAATATTTATACTCGCATTATGCGGATGGAAAAGCGAAACAGTATATTTGCATTGTAATATGTTTTATTACCATGTCTGCATCTGGGTTTAGACCCATTTATAACGAACTGGCTTATGTTAACTTTTACAGTCGAGTATTGAACATTATTTCGAAATACAAGAATGGTTAATTTTCTGTGTGGGTTCGGTAAAATCAATAAAATAAACAAAATCAGCATAAGGGGCAAGGAACACACGATGATAATTAATTATCTCCTTACTAAAATGCTACTTGAGACACATTGAAACATTTTGCCCACTAAATGCCATTCAATTGGGTAATGGATGGCCAGTTTTGAGGGATTTACTACTAAAACAAAAGCGTTATTTTCCCCCTTGATGAACATTGCAAATGCTGCCTCCAGAAGTGCACAAACAAGACTTGAAAATTCTTCCATCCATTTTCCTTAAGACGTTTTTTCGACAGCCATGATCTATGAGTTGCTAGCCTTTGGGAAACTAAGTCGAGTTTTAAAGCTCTTCATTTTATCCGTTATTTTCTTTCTTTAAGTTTTCTCGTTTCCCTTTGATGATGGTATACGCAAGTTTCTCACCCTATGCCATTTATTTTACTGATTTGCATCATTTCAACCTTAAGGAATTGCATCAACTCTTGAACCCTCCCCCCCAAATTCTTATCTACACACCCTCCCATTTACGTCCCCCCCTCTCTCTCAACCCCCGTATCAACAGCTCTCATTCACTGTATGTTGTTTAATGCCGTTATGAGCCTTCTGTAAAAAAAAAACTAAATGCCAAATAGATGGGTTCCTTATTGGATTCCTTCATCCTAAGTCCCTACCGTTTGCTGTTTTTCGCACATATATCACATGGCACTAGAAGGGTTTCTATCATTTTCCACTAAGCATTTTCCATCATTCTGTTTTTGGCATTATCTTTGCCATCTTTTCTCGGTTGCCGGATTCATTGCCAGAAATTATATTTCCTGCTACGATCTTGACTGCTGCAAGCATGATGCTGTATTTCCTTTTGCCCGAAATGTCTTGAAAACCTCAGAACTGCAATGTTGGCATGCAACCTTCAAGAAGTTATTGCTTACATTAACATGGATAATCAGCCACCTAATGTACATGCACGTGTATCATGCAATGTTTACTGTCGTCATCATAATGGTATTTTGGCTTGTTCATGTCGTTATATTAAAGTGTAAATATTTAGACATCTCAGTGGCATCTCAGTTGGCATCATTAGGCCTATATAAGTTAGTGATTTAATTAACATAGCAGGCGAACCAGCCACATGCAAATGTATCGTGCTATACTAGCATTATCACAATGTTTTGGATGTTTCATACAAAATGTAAATATTATATCTGCATCTCAACCTACATCATCTAGGATTTTGATTTTCAATGATCACATCTTAGTTGAGACCAAGTACAACAATACATTGTTTGCCATGTATCTCATATCTGATAGTTCTTATGGACAAAAACATACTTTCATTACAATACACTACCTGAGATGTTTGTTCTGCTTGTTCATATAATTTTGCAAAATAATGAAGTTGTTTGAATATGAAGAGGTTTTTGACATTAATTGCTGCGATGTTTGCTTCAACGATCTATTTGTAGTCGAGGACCTCCATTGTTTGTCGTTGATAAACAAACTTGTTTGTCCACTCGTAAAGCTCTTTAATTAATAAACGAAATATGCAAATTTACGCCTCTAAATAGGATTTGGTCTAACAGGAAATTGTATCAGGACTTGGTAATTTTCATTATAGGCGTTTACGTAGGTATATAAAGCTTAAGCTGGACCTTTTGGTTTTATGGCTGTAAACTGGACAGTAGTGAAAACTGCATTATAATTCTCATTAGTGGCATACATGTAAATGCTACTGCTGTTTATCTTCGTTGCATAGCGTGCTTGAATTTTTGCTGTTCATTTTTGCTGACATTTTTAATTTCCGTCATAAATTTCAAGCTTTTTAGGCATACTTTTTATTTACAGGCTTTGGTTTTTATTACCGAAAAGCTGGAATGTTGGTAATAATTTTGCAAATCTTGTAGGATTTGGGATTATAAGCTTAGGTCCTTCTCCCTTCCTTTATCGTTTACTGGCTTTTTGTTGTGAGTTTTTATTAAAAAAAATTCGCTGATACCCTGCTTTTTTACCCCTGTAATTTCATTTGCATACTAGCGTGGAACTTTTAATTAATCCTGTAATGCTTTCCATGTATAATAGCAATAAATATAATTTTGTCCCTTATAAGGATTATGGTCTGGAAACCTGTGAAATTGCTTTGATGTAACGTTTTTTTAGCATTTATTTTTAAAAGTTTAACCACAAAAATGTAATATTTTATATGCAAGAACGTCTTGAGTTTGATGTTATCTGACTTGCATATATTCGATTAATGAAGGGTATTTTATCTGGTTACCAGTTCATAAATTGCTGCAAAATGTACTTATTATGTTGTCTGAACGTAATACAGGTCGTTGGACTGGAAAACGACAGGTTATTTTAAATTCAAAATTGAGATTGAAGGAGTTTTATGTGGTTGGTATTCAAATAGATACAAGATTGACTCCATCATAAACTTTTGCTTCTAATTAGTAGGCAAAATCAAAGGCTCCTACTACCGTGCAATTGTATTTCAGTCATGGACAGAAACGAGAACTCTTCAATTTTTGATGTCCTGAATGTCTATTTCGAATACATTTTGTAACTTATAAACTTAAATTTATGAATAATATATTAGACATGTTGGAATGGTAGGAAAATTGTTAACTTACATGTATAGGTCTGTTTTTCACATAGCTTTTTTAGAACAATCCATTTTTCTAATAAATATTGACTGAATTAATTGGAATTTGCGTAGGCTTATCATACCAGTTATTTTTATTATGGTCGTATTATAGTCAGATTCCATTTTTTTTTTTTGGTGTTAAAACCTAGACTAATTTACTGCAAAACTGGCCTTGGTATTATAAGCGTGCGTATCCAACCTTTATGTAATTGATGTCACGCAACTGCCATCCTTTTGGATATTGGGGAGTTCATGGCTGCTGGTTTTTTGATACCCTTGGCCTTGTATATTTTTAGAGAGACCCATCCTGATTCGTGGTTTTGGTTATTTCTACCGATTACCATATTTTCTTTTTATGATTTTTTTAATGTTTTTTCTGCGTAATATGGCGATGCACTAAAACAAATTTTCATCTGGGTGGCTAGGCCTAATGGTTATTTTTGCCAGAAGCCAAACTCAAGAATTCTTGCTCCATTTTCTCTCTTTCGGCTCCTTTGAATTACAACGAAGCTACACTAACGCCATCTTTGAAAAAAGCTAATGGCGTAACCGCGCCTTGGGTAGAATTTCTACGAGTATTTATGCTGATGAGTGACGTCTTGACACACTTTTTTTTTGCCATATTAAAAAATATCGAATTTTATCAGCTTGATAACTGCTTTCCTTTGTCTCAAGAAGTAATTGCCATTGTTGGCCTGAAAGCTTTAGCCTAATTAAGATTCTTGGAGTTTTATTTATTTACATATATTACCTCTGACGTTTCAATGGTTTCTATAAAGCTTGAGTGCATGGCAAGTCACTGAATTTATTGATTTGAAAACGAGAGAAGTCAGGAAAGTTGAAAATTTCATTTCTTTGGAAACTCTGTATGCACTTATAACTTGCTGTTCATATGTGGCAGCAAAGAGTTCATGTTATTCATGTGCAACTGCACAAGAACTTCCAACTACCATTGCCATATTTGTCAGAGATGCACGATGTGGCATCGAACAAACAATAAAGCTTGATTTCTGATGAACATGATACAAG
>JAQGCC010002787.1:0-17207 GCA_034698905.1 Xestoiulus laeticollis | reverse complement strand
TGAAAAGAAAACAGTCAATGTAAATTTTAAATAAACATTATTTATTGAATTAATTTACTTTTACATATTTATAAAAAAAGTTACTTGTAAATATGAAGTATGTAATAGAAATTTCCCTATTACCCAAAAAAATTTCATTTTTACCTCATTTGGGGTAATTTACCCCGGTTCCCCGACCGCTGCTCTAAGCAGTATGTATTGTATTTGCTTCCTTACCTAAAAAACTATATGTACATGTACATTAAATCGTGCTCATAACAAACAATTCAGAAGTATGTTATATTTATTTAATTACTTATTCAAAATAATAACGATACATGATATGGATGGCTACATGTAAGCTTGTTACAAAAGTACACTTAGAACCATTTTTGGTAAAACTATTGACTGCATGATTCATAATCTTTATACCACTTTAAGCCATGAAGCGTGTTACCTAAAATTAGAATCAAGATCATTAATTAAGTAATTTCAACGTTACATGTATTTTTAAAGTCCAACGGCCAGATGCACTAACCTTTTGGAAAATACTCGCATCCTATCCATCCATCATATTTGAGGGTCTGCAAGAGTTTAAAAACGTAGTCATAGTTGATCTCACCTTCGCTGTCCGGCTCATGACGATCTGGCACTTGAGCGATTTGGATGTGCCCTGTAAGGTAATATTGCAAGATAAGTTTAATGAACAACCTTTTACATGCTATTTCACAAGTAAACGCAATTTTCATTGAGTTTACGCTCACAAAATACTTGCCTACATAGGGCATTAGTTCTTTGATTTTGTGGGTAAGGTTGCCGCAGATATGTTGCAGGTGAAAAATATCCTTTGTTGGACAAAAAATAACAATTTTATGTTTTATAGGTGTGCAAGAATTACTTAGCAATTACAAATCTGGCTTACTAATTGTAATTTCAGACTTGGGCTGTTCACCTTCTTCAGGACATCAATGGCTGAAATGAATTAAACAAGCGAAAATGTTTGCTGTTGGTACATTCGAACAAATGACCAATTGTCAAATATGCTACAGGTATCTTCTAGCCCAAAATTCGATATTCTAATAATTCGATATTAAAAACCTTGATCGTAAGAATTAAGAAAATAGCCGGAAACTGAAATGCTGTTTATCGGTTCTATCACACCCACGATGTCTTCCTGGAAAACACCAAAAAAGCATGACGATCAAAACTTGATAAGAGCGGTGTTTTTCTTGGTAATGAGATTTTGCTCACTTTGGTCAAGCGTTCAGCAGCATATTTAAGGTTATCCAAATACACTGGTCCCATTCCACTGTCTGTGATCCCCTTCAAGCTTTTACCAGCCAGGATGTGGAGCCTAAATTACCATTGCATTTTTAAATCATTCCAAATTTCAGAGCAAAATCGAAAACTTTCTTTTACTTAATTTAGAGCCTACCTCTTACAACCCAACGCCTTACAGTATTTGATTGAACGTTCTAGACTTTCTTCAAACTCTGGGATGCAAGATGGCAGGGCAGCTTTACCTAGATCACCAGCTGCCAAATTTCCTGCAACAGACAAAGAAAGACAAAGTCGTACAACAAGTAAAAAATCGTACAAACAAGTAAATTATTGTGGAAGATATTCATTCAAGATTTAATTAAGAATTTCCCAATTATAAATCCCAAAAAACGTTTTATACAAACTAATGTATATCAATATCGGCACCCTATATTGTATGGAGACTATTATGACAGCTCTTTATATGGCTTTACGCCTTAATGGACTTTTCAAATTATGCCTAACTTTAGATTTATGGCTCATGTATGTCAAAAAATACCCAATTTGAGTTTCTTTTGATTAGGTTAGGTCAGGCAATTTAATTGCGGAATTGGTGTAAAGTATATGTATATTCAAAATGGCGGATTACATGCAGACGACAAGTTATAAGTGTATGTTAATTAGCTCTGTAGTGTCGCTATTTTTCACCACATTAATTAATTTGTCCTGGCAACCTTTCACTACAAATGGTTTGATTAATGCAATGCAGCTTACCTGGATAGCTATTAATCAAAACTTGCTCCAAACCAGATTTTAGTTTGGCTTCAACGACATCCTCCACGGGATAGTCATAGAGAAACGCGACTTCTACTCCTTTGAAACCTGCTGATTTTGCAGCCTGGTATCGATCCAAAATATTTGCATGTTCTTTGAACATGGTGGTGAGATTTGCGGCAAATTTTAAAGCCATGATTCGCACTTTATTGGCAATCGGCATGCAATTAAAAACTAAACCAAATTTAATATCGCCAAAAGCATCTACAATTTCTACATGGAGATAGAAGCGTTACTATTTGCACGCGTTCCTGGCAACAGCTGTTTTTCACGGAGAGTATGATATTATTCTTGGAAACAATTATGCCCATTTAAATTTTATTTAAATAAACGTGATAACGGAAAAATGACGTTTGGTTTACAAAAAAATATGATGAAAAGTTTTAATTTTGTTTTTTTTGTGGACGTTATTTATCGATGGGCTCAGGTGCAATTCGATAAAATCGTCTGCTTGATTATTAATGGTGTTATTTCTGGTTGGTGCCATAATTTTGAAGTTACGTGTTCAGATAATCTAAAATAAGTTCGGAAATATGTCAGAGTTCAAGGTCTCTCGTCAATCAATCAATCAAAAGTCTAATGAAATTATCAACAGGGTTTGAGAGGTTTTGGAAATGAACCAACAAGACGATGACAGTACTGAGGAAGGCGATTCTGTTCATAGAAAATTACTGCCTAACCCGTCCACAAATGGACGTAGAGGTAAATATAACAGGTTGAGTTTACAGCTGGAATTTAATTTAAATGTAAATATTGGTTTACTGTATATAGTCAGAATGTTCGATACCATTCTGCATGGCTATGTAATTCCTGGTCAAAATGTTATTCGTGTATGTATTTGGCCTATTAGTTTATATTGTTGATAATATTATCATTGAAAAATAATATTATTTCCTATTTGTTTAAACTGTTTTAATGTATTGTCAAATGATATGCACACCAGTAGCAACATATAAATATATTTAAAGGTTCGTTAGACACAGGTTACACTGTTTCGAGACAAATGGTCATGGTCATTTAAATTAGGTAATGCGAATTAACATGTATTGCTTTAAGATTGCATATAGGCCTACCTATACACCTAGGGATGTACCTCGCAAATGGTATTAATAATTATTGAAGGTCTAAACAATTAGAATTTCTTTATTTCATGAAACAATTAAGCATACTTCGAAAACATGATGGCAAGTGGCCAGGAAAATGTTCTTCGCTTGTAACAATAGAATAATTTTTTCGATTAGCTTATTAGTAAAATAAGACTCGTTATTATATGGTGTAAATGAAACCTAATTTTCTAAATTGCTATAGTACATCTTTGCTGTATGGCATTCAGCAGTTATCACGGAGATGTATTATATGAAGAAATGCATAGATAAATACCAGCTATCTGGTTGAAATTTTTGTTTTATCGCAAAAACTATTGCTGATCAGTTTATAATCGTGTTCTCGTTGAGTGTATCTGCATTCCGGTTTTGTCGTGATTTACTGTTCACCATGAAACCGTTGTCCTGCTGCAAGCGAAATTCAGCTGCGGTGGACAAGTCCACTGAAACAAGTATAGTATATTTCCATCATTACACCATATAATTGATGGTATATATGTTAGTGATTTTTTTCACAGAGTTGTACTTTTTGACAATAGATGTCTTTCCAAGGAAATCGTAAATCCTGCAAATAATTATGGCACTTTTTTTAATTGTATTTTTCTCAGAATTTTTAAAAATCAATTATTGCTTCTCGTTTCAGGCGGAAATGATGATCCAGAACACGGCCTTCCAAAAAGTGTCTTAATACGAAATCTCGCGGCTTTCTGGTATGCCCTCATCTTTTCATGTCTAGCAATATGACATTTTTAACGCCATGCTAATTTACAGGCTGCTAGGGTTATGCAACAACTATGCCTACTGCATTATGCTCAGTGCGGCCCATGATGTTTTAGGAGCTGAAATAGGAACGACTAATAATTCCTCCAATGTATGTATTAAAATATTTACTTACTTAAGGAGGAATAGAATTTGTCTTGACCGTTTTACCTTTTGTAGGACACGGATGGCTTTTGTCCTGAAAGGGATTGTAATCCTACATCAACGGGAGTAAGTGCCCAATTTAGTTATCAAGTGACCTTCTTGATCACTTTGCAATGCCTAATATTGTGTTATTTTTAGGCTATTTTATTAGCTGACGTCCTTCCTTCATTGGTTGTCAAAGTAATAGCACCATTTATTTTTAAAGCATCTTACACCATGTGAGTTTATATCGTAAATAGAGAGTTGAATAGAAAGTTCCCCATACAACATGAGCAAACGAAGTAATCCACTTCTATTGCGTTATTGTAGACCACTGGTCAGTGTGGCCATCGCTGCAGCCATGGCCAGTTTTCTAGTCGTTGCATATTCAAGTGCCGCATGGATGACATATCTGGGTGAGTTCTCAATTAATTTCTATGGATTTGTCATATTTTCGAGCATGTTTTTCTGCAATGTAAACACTGAACAGTCACATAAATTCCACAAATATTGCCATGATACATTTTCTATTTTAACATGATTACACAGGTGTTGCCTGTGCTTCTTTGTGCAGTGGTTTAGGAGAAGTTACACTCCTTCGATATTCAACCAGCTACACAAAGTAAGTCCGATTTACAGTAATTGCTTTCCTTGCAATGTTTAATGGATATTTCATATGATAATTCAGTTCTTGATGTGTTTATTTCGATAGAAATGTGGTGTCAACTTGGGCGTCTGGCACTGGTATGTATGTTCGACTTCTTAGCTTTCTAAAACGATAAATGGCTAGAGAAATATGCTTTTATTGAAATTTTACTGAAACAATCTACTGTTTCATTGCGATCATTTTATTTTTAGGAATGTCCGGTGTCTTGGGATCTTTCTCTTATGCATCGATAACTACGGTTTTGTCGCCAAAAAACACGTTGTTAGTCATGCTATGTGTACCAGTGCTCATGGCCGTTTCGTAAGTTACTTTTCTTTTATAACTTCCAACATATTCATGTCCATTATGTATTTTCAAAAGCAACATCACATGTGAAAAATAGGATTTTAAGATGATTAAATGAACTATTTTGCCATTCTAGATTTTTCATTATTTTGGTTCATCCAGGCAAAATGCGAAAAATGAAAGAGAAGTTGGCTGCCAGCACTCAAGGAACACCAATTTCAGCTGACGAGTTGGAAATCGATGACCCAGTCTGTAAGTGCATTTTGATATAATTCTGCTGCCCTTGCTGCATACATGTATGTTTATCCCGACTTTTCGTTTCAGCAGCAAAGTCCGCTGAGGAATTGACCATCCAACCCGCATTAACATTAAAGACAAAACTCAACTTATTGAAGGTAGTTTTATATATTTTTTTCACTTTTAAAAATATTTGTGGATTGCTAATTATTTGAAATGTATTTTGTGTTTTCAGCCTCTGTTCATCACGTTTATTTTGCCATTGGCCCTCGTGTACTTAGCCGAATATTTCATAAATCAGGGATTGGTGAGCTCTTCTAAACTTGGCTGATACAATGTTTTTTCAATGAATGCTAGTTCAATTTTTGGTGACTTTTGTTACAGGTCGAGCTAATTTACTTCCCAGACTCAAATTTATCGCACGATGAGCAGTACCGATGGTAAGCAGATTTTCAAACTTGTAAAAAAATAATGTTTGTCAAAATTGACATACCTTATTCTTTGTATAGGTATCAAGTGCTTTATCAGGTTGGAGTGTTCATCTCCAGATCGTCAGTAAACTTTTTTACATTCAACCTACTTTGGGTTCTGCCCATTTTACAGGTGATGAACAATGAATTTGGTTTAGCTTTGTTAACAATGGACAAAAAAGTAATAGCCATATATTTGATTTTCAGATGGCTAATGTGGTCATATTCTTCTGTGAGGCCTACTTCCTATTTATGCCGAGCATATGGATCATTTTCACGCTGATTTTATTTGAGGGACTGCTGGGCGGTTGCTCATACGTTAACACTTTCTACAAAATCTCCAATGAGGTAAAATAATTTCACTCGTACCAATTAGTTATAAATTACAATTGTACCATAGCTTTATGGCATGGTAAAGGAGCGTAAAAACATTAAAATAGCTGTTTTACCTTGCGCTCTTATTTTCCATGCTCTCATGCTATTAAATTCCGAGTTTGAGATTGAAAAGATCAGAAAAAATATGGGCACCTAATGGATGTTGCAAAATAATTATGAAATCTTATGAAATACGGTGTGAATTACTTTACAGGTTGCCCCTTTTCAAGCTATAACTTTTATTTTGCTGTAAATGCTTGCCCTCCACAGGCAACAAATTAAAATTTTCTCGCTTTCTTCAGGTGGAAAAACCATATCGCGAGTTCTCCATGGGAGCCACATCGATGGGGGAATCCCTCGGAACCACAATTGCAGGTTTTATTTCCATTCCGATACACGATTGGCTGTGCCGAACACCCATTCCAAAATAGCATTCAATTGAAAACTGCAAAGGTATTTTCACCACAGATTTAAAAAAAATTAAATTGTACCATTAGGTTTTCATAAAGCAGGGAACACAGATTGTTATAGTGTTTCAAAAGGAAGTGTGCAAAAATAATCCCTTAACCAATCAGAATTTTTCATTTAAGATAGATTTTCCATCATCTTAAGGGCCAAATGAGTACATCACAATCATATGAATTGATTTGTTGAAGTAGTGATGCCAAACTGTGAAATCTGTTGGGATTTTTTCATGTACAAAAACACTCCAGGGTGGTGGCAGGCATTATGAAATGTCATAGTAGGAATCCTTTTGCTGACCATTGCTGGCACAAACAAAAAGTAATCAAACATGGCAACCAACGGCGTTTCTTGTGTGCGGGCGTACTTGTATATAAAAAAGTTAGTCAGAAAACTGCCGTTTTATATCGCAGCACAAAGGGTAGTATTACCGAGACTGCCATCATTTGATTAACTATCCTGAAAATGAAATGCTAGTCAAAATTTCCTTGGTAAAAATGAATAAAAAGTGGTGGATATACATTTCATACATGTATAATGGCATGCTTTTAGGGGTGCTCACGATACTAATCTTAGCGCATTTTTATCGGAATTCTGATAACTTATGCAGCGTGCCGCAGGAATTTTCCGAATGTTGATCGTTTGTCGCTTCAGTCAAACTGATCGAAAACTTAAGCACCCCAATTGGCAATTGTAAATAAATAAATGTCATTTTAATTGTTCTCATCGCAATTGTGTATTTGTCCATTAGATGACGCCACTGTAACTCGCGCTTCTTGATGCAATGCATCAATCAGATAATTTTAGTGTTTTTATTGTGTTCTGTTGCACTGATTCCTCTTTTTAAATGTTGGAAATTTCATATTTTTAAAAATGAAATTTTAATGGTTTGCATATGCAATGAAGCCTCTAAAGCACTTTTTTTCATCTAGCCTTTTTCAGTAGATTTAAAAAAAAAAATATTGTGGCTTGATTAAGGTGTAAAAATGACATTAGGAGGCGCCAGCCTTGACATAATATCATACAACATGGAGCATGACATATGGCCTTGAAATGCAGCGTGTTGATTGGTTTTCCCGGTGGCGGGAATTTCCGATTGTCAAATCAAAACGCTGCATTTCAAGGCCATGCTACCAGTTCAGTTGCGGTCACATTAATTATAACAACAAATATGTAGTCGGGTATTAACGTATCCTCAAGCTAGTGCGTCGTTTAATTGTTTTTAACCAGCATTTATTATCATTATTATACGTGTTTGTTGGTCAGCTGATCAGAAGATAGTTTTGTTGAAATGGAGCAAGATGACGAAAACAGGTCGACATAAGGTGTGCATTATTTTTGTCAACATGTTTTTGAATCCTGGATTGATGGACATGTTACTTGAAATAAAATTACCAAACAATGACGTCATCGTGCCAGGGCATGGATCAGGTGAGGAACATACTAGAATATGCATGTACATGTATATTGATACACTATAATTTGAACCAAATAATAAACAATGTTTATGTATACTTGCTGTATGGTGGCACATTCCTTAAATAGCGTCCTTGATACTTATGGAATGTTATAATGTGCAAAGTGTACATGTACAGTACTAATGTAATAAGTGTTATCATAAGTTTCATAACCAAATAAATAGGAATATCAAGATTTTTTCATCCCGACCATTTTGAACGGAGGGGGGGTTAAGAAATGTGACGTCACATAAAAAAATCAAAATGCGCTACTTTAAATAACAAGTTTGATCAAAATATTTTTTTTTCAAATTGTAGTTTTCAACTGCCTCCTTTTAAATACATGTTTTCTCCTGCAATATCACAGTGCAGTGCCACATTATACATACAGATTACAATGACAATAACCAGTTTTCAAGGGGGGTAGGTCAGAGCTTTGTGACGTCATATTTGAGGGGGGGTCTTTTTTTTTGTGACTAAGTGTGACACAGGGAGGAGGGGGTTCTAAAATCTGCCAAAATCGCGTGACGTCATATATGGACAGCCACTAAGCTGTTATTAGAATATTTGACGCTGGTCTGGCATTTTCAGCTCCCATAATTGGTTAACGAATTTAACGACGCGTACATTTTTAAAATCAACTACATATAGGTTATGCATTTGTAATGACAGCAATGAAGAAATTCTACATATAGTCCATGAGTAAAGAACAGACGAGAATGTCAGAGGCCAAGTGCTATAGTTATGCCATAGCATTCTTTCTCTTGTTGCAGGTAGGCAATAGCCGACTATAGATTGGTGTTTTCGCCAACAATTTTGCATGATATTAAATGCCATACTTAAAACCAATTTGGGCACATGACCTTATTCTTGAGGCTTAAAGGTGAGACTGTAAGGTTCGTGCTATCTGGAAGTGCAAGACCCCAGTTTGGGATATGCGTGTATACTTGCGTTCATAATCGCATCAGGGTATTTGGCAAAGGCTGTGTTGAAATGGATCTATATGGTATAATGGAAGAGGATATGTACATTAACGCTTGTGGCATTTTCTTAACTTTAATCCGAAATAATGCCTCCGGATTAAGCTGTTTCCATTAAGACTGAAGCCAGAAGAGAAAAAAAAAATCAATAAAGTGCAAACGTTCTTATATAGGTCTCTCTTTTGTTTGTATATATAATAAATTTCCACCAGCAACGCTTTTGCGTTTTGTGGCATTACTTCGCGATCCATTTCCTTTTTTTAACAATTTGCATTTTTTTCATACATAAAATATCGATTTGTAAAAATAAATATTGCATTGCATGGATGGTAATGCTAGATTTTGCTTCAATAAACTAAAATCAACATAAAAAAAAAAAAAATGATGGGAAAATAAAAAGATAATTGAAAATTGGTATCTAATATGTTCGTCTATAACATTTGAGATGATTTAAGAATTATAAAATGAATACATGAAGTTTTAATCTAGAATATACGTTATAGCTACACGCGAAACAAAAAATATCATGTTTTCAATAGTACAACAAATAATTATATGATGTGTTCAAACAAATCTTTGTTTATAGGTAATTTATGTTCGCCTGCATTATTTTCTATTCAAAGCAAATTCCACTATATTAGAAATGGGATATTTGATGTGACATATGTTTAAATTCTCACATAAAATCGCCATTTAAGGTTGTTTTTTTCATTGTTTGTGTCAAATATAATTAAGCACCGCTTAATTGCGATGAACAGATCGATTTTGGATCCTAAATCTGTGTAATTACTTTGAATTGTTTCGTAGCCTTGTTATCACACACAAATACTATAGGCCTACATGAAAATTAAATAAAGATGTTGTGCTGAAATTCTATGATAAAATATAGAAAGAATGCAGATGCCATGTTTCTATTACCAAAACTAATGCAGAATTAATGAACTGGAAATACATTCATTCCACTTACAAAATTTAAATAAGCCGTAGTCAAGCAATTCAAAATAAATCTTCTATTACATAGTATGCAAAACATATATTGCATTTACTGCATCTATTGTTGTTTAAAATTTAAATGGTGTTATATGCTAATATTATGTAGAAGTGTAGATATACCTCGTGCATCATGTTTTTGAAAGATGTCTTTGTTACCGAAATTAATGCTGAATTAATGATTTGAAAATAAATTCACTCCAACCAGCACATTTAAATGAACCATTGTTATTCTTAAAATGGAATACTAAATTAGCTCTTACATTAATTCTGCCATCATAAAGAGAGGCTTGCAATGCCGATGCACAGCAGAACCTGTCTAAAATAATCCTGTGTATAATAATATCTTCTCGGCAAGCCTGGGTATCTGCATAGACAAATGTGAGCACAGTATAGGAAACAGTATGCTCACTAGAGAAATTCTTGGGTGGCCGAAAATGGCCAACTATCGCCAATGTGCTAGTATCGCCACCTACTGGTAAAGTAGCAAAAATAAAGCATCACGCACTCTTATTCAAAAATTCTATTCTATATCACTGTGGTTCTAATCTATCAAATGGCTATGCATGCACAGTATACACTGTATATGCGTAGGTCGAATGTTCCGCTACTTCGCCACTATGGTGCGCTGCGAGCTCGTTGGCCATTTTCGGCCACCCCAACTTCAAAGGTGCCGACAAGAGTGAACATACCGTTTCCTATACTGTGATGTGAGTATGGCATCACATCCTTGGTAATTAATATTGCAGCCAAAAAGTGTTGGTTTCGGTCAGTCTTTTAATTCCCCGGCTTGCAGCATCTAAGCCAGAGGCAAACATTCTTGAGCTGGCATTATGGGCCGTTTCCTTAATACCCTAAGGAGGTTAAATGGGTGCAATGTCGTAGAAAAGCAGCCCTAATCAGCTGCCACCTTGATTACCGATGGCAGGATTATGTGACACAAATCAGACTCGTAATGCTACGACGGATTGATCGGTTTTTCCTTGCCCCTTGTTGTACTAGAAGAACAACTATATAGCTTTCTCTCAACCGAAATGAACAACAGAAGCTTTAAGATGCATGCTCTTCTTCGTCGAGGTAGAAATCTAAGAGATCTAAATAGAAAAAAGACACGCTCTCGCTGCTATCTCATTACTAATCGCTATCAAGGGCCTCTCGATAAATCTTCACCCGAAGCTTTTTCTGTCAAAAACCGTACGTAATCCCACGAATTACTCTAATTTTGTTACTGGAGCACGTGACAGCTGATGACTTCAAATGGGTTTTCTAGTGTGCAGAATTCTCCCCTTTTGCCATATTGTCATTCTAGCTCATTTCTTCCAGCTGTAGTATGTAATCATTTAAAGCGAGTTACAGTCGATGACTACATTTATTCAGCCAAGATTTTCGTCTCTCGGTGTTTAAAAGCACTCTTCGTTATTAAGATTTCCCACCACCCCCCTCCACCTCACCCCTACGTTTATTTGTGCAACCCGGTTCCTACGTTGTTTTAATTCTTAAATATATTAAAATGCTGAAATATTGCCACGCGTGTACGAAGATATATTGCCTAGTATTAGCTGAGCTGGAAGCTTGGAGAGAACACAATAATGACACAAACCACAAACGCAAAATAGCGTATAAATTCCCCTAGTGTCGCCTCTTGCTTCATTACTTATTCGAAATAACATTCTCCTTGGCATACATTGGAGAAGTTAATCTTGGACCTAAATTTGCGTCCACTTCCCATTACTCTGAACGAGGGAATCTCAAGGGTTTCATATCCAACGGAAGCTTATCAGCATCTCATATATGTCCAGAAAGTATACTGTAGTCTGAAATTGTACCAAAGCTACTAAAGAGGATACGTACATGTACAATATATATCAATCGGTGGCTTGCCTTCTTATGGAGAATTGTTGTCCGATATTTCTATTGATTTAACAGAATTCTGGAATTGGAAATGGTGCGGTTAAGGGTCATTAGATTTGCTACTTCATGGCATGCAATTTCGGTGCGAAAAATGCGTGCGTGAAAGTCTTTTTCTGGAATAGGGTCTGAGGTCAAGCTAAATAGGATCAATGCAGCTTGGTCATATTTGCATGTAATGGTAAGAACAGCGTAGATCATGAGAGAATAAGCATAGGAATGAATTCCTGAAATCAGCGTTTCGATTCATGTAATGGTAAGAACAGCGTAGATCATGAGAGAATAAGCATAGGAATGAATTCCTGAAATCAGCGTTTCGATTGGATTCCCGATAGCGGGAATTTCCGATTTTCCAATCAAAATGTTGATTTAATTATGCAGGAATTCATTCTTGCGCATATTCTCCCAGGCTCTACGCTGTTATTTGGCATAGCATGATGAAAGGCATTATCTTAAACGCAGCGTACCGATTGGTTTCCCGATGAAGGGATTTTACGATTGCCCAATCGGAATGCTGTATTCAGATCATGCCATGCTTCATGCTATTTCATGCCCACATACTGTATTTGCCCTAATTCGACGTTGGAATGCAGGCTTATTTTATTGTAAATGCAACACAACGATGATGTTGACATAATGTACATTGAGACCTTTTTCCCTATAATGTACATGTATATCCATGATATGATCTGATTTCCGTATACTCGGATGAAAAGTGAATTTAATAACATTTTACAATGATGGGGTTGCTAACTCAAAGACAAAGTCCTATAACTGCAATGTTATGTTTTTATGGACATAAAGTTGGACAGATTAATAAAAATGAGTGCATACGAAAAATTATTCCATGAACAGCGATTTTCAATTTACCGAAATTAAGTCTGGGCTAAAAGTACAAGTTTGTCGTCAGTCTTGCATGATAGATCATGACGACAAAATTATCAATGCCAACATAATTTTACATGTAGACCAGGAGACCAGGCTTAAAGCCTGTTTCAGTGATCGTAATGTCGTAATAATCATGCAAGACTGCCGACAAAACGTTAATTTTTTTTAAAGTTTAAATTTGTCTTTTTTTAAATGAAAAACAAAATATGTTTAATAATGATTTAATTCAAATTTCAACGATATTGCACGAGTTACATGTATAATTTTAGAAATTTTTAACCAATACATGTCTTAAAACTAAACTTTAGAAACAAATGTTCCTTTCTTGGAAATGCATTAGTTTAATTGAGGTTAATTGTTTACAACTTTAATAAGCATTCTAAGCGATATAATTGCAATAAGCCTCATGTCTGAGCCAGACTGAAAGTACATTACTCTCTGTTCAACAGCAATATTTTGCTTGAGAGAATTCCCCAGATGACCGCTCTTGAAAAATGGTCCTTGCCACATTTGGCATTCATACTTGTGAATTTAGCTGAAATGAATTCTGTTTTCGCATTATGCAGTGGGCTTTGACCAGTGCCAAGGGATGAAAACAATAAAAGGAAATTTACGGTTGTGTAACTCGTTTATTGTATTAGACGTTGGCATAAATTGTTCCAAGAAATGTATTTCTTCTGGGAGCCATAAATCCATTACAGAAATATAATTGCGTTTCATTTCATATCTATGCATGCACAAAAGACGTACTTTTTTATGTTTAAGAATAGCGAATGATTATGAGAAATATTGCAATGTTGCATGTGCCACGTACAAGTATATGGATTTTATCTGCCCACGATGTGATACTCGGTGATAAAATTATTGGAAAAAGCATTTGTATGTTTTCGTGCTTTCTTTTGAAATAAGAAAGTTGAATAACATCGCGAAATATTGCCTTCGAATTAGAATGCCTTCAAAATCTGTGAAATTGTAACACATTGCGTTACTATTCAGAAACATTTCAAACGTATAACCTAATCTTAAGTCATGTTTTATAAATAGAAAATGCTTTAAAATAACCCAACTTTGTTATAAATTAACAAAAGCAACCTTTATCCATTACAATTAAAATGTTGTTATATGAAAATATACTTAATTTTACAACGTCAAGCACAACTACAAAATTATATTTTTTGTCCTCATAATTAACTTAAGTGATATAAACAAGAATGTAAATATTATTGGAATACAAATTGATTAAATACAGCAAGTTTGGACAGAAAACCATAATTGTTGTGATATTTAAGCTTTGGCTATACAAACTAAAATCGTTGGGTAAAAATTCAACCCAATATTGAGTGCTAGATGGACATAACAACATTGGGTTAACATTGGGTTAAATTTAAGTTTAACAACCAAATGTTGGGTTAAAGCTACCCAACGTTGGGTCACAGTTATTAACACAGGTTTTGGTTTATACATTATATATGGCCAGAATTGAGTAAATGTGAGGTTTGTGTTAATGGAGGAGTTTTCCCTTGGATGTAGTGCCATCTATTGTCGTTTTACGCAGCCGCCATACGGTATGTTTTTAAATGTACTAATCTATGTGCTGCATAATCATTCGAACGCGAATGTGTATTTCTTCATGAGAAATAGCTGTTCCTAAAAATTTAAAAGCTTAAATTAGTAAGTTTGTTTAATATATCATTTTCTAAATAAGTATTGGTAAAGCCAAACGCTTTATTGACAACAAAAATGCCTGGTACGTTTTTTGTCCTATTGTCCTGTGTACGTTACGATGTTTACAATTTTCGCCACGAGTTGCACTCAATGTCCGCTGCGCATGCGCAATATACTAATGAAAACTCCTCCATTGGTTACCCTGCAGTCAGCATGTAATTTGCCATGTGGCTACTAGGGCAAAGTGCCAGATTTTAAAGGTGAAGAGTATACTGTCCGCTTTTTGGGGAACTATCCCGGCATCCGCCTTTATGTGCCTATATGGGCTATTAAGGGTGGTTGTGGGAAACCACAACCAGGATAGCCAACCAGAGTTCGAACCTGGGTCTCCCTAGTTCAAGGAGCAAAGCATAACCACTAAGCCAACCTTGTCGGCTTTCGAAGTGCATGAGTCATAATAAACGGTGCTTTATATAATGACCTAAAGAAGATTCTTTTTTAATTAGAACATTACTTCGAAAGTGTAAGCAATTTTCGGAAGTCATCGTTTGTAAGTTCCTATTGAATTTAAAATTAATAAAAGAAAAATTTTAAATTTGGAATTGAAGAAAAAATAGATATTAGACAGATTAAGCTGTCTTGTGTTCAACGCGAACGTAAACGACAGTTTCGAATTGCACATAGGCCTGGCTGTCAAATACTTTACGTGTAAATTCACGTGTACACAAACCTCGTCTGCTCTGCGTTCATGTGAACGTAAACGTGGAAAAAATACATTGAAAATGACAGTGCTGTCAGATAACTTGTCCTGCGTTTACGTTGAACGCAAGGCAGCTTAATCTCCCTACATTGTATTATATTTCTCACATTTTTTTCACAAAATATTTACAGCTGGTTCAAAGAAACATCAGCATGAAATAATTAGTCTTAAACATGTCTTACATAAGAGAATAGGCACGTGTTCAGTCTCGTTTATCCGGTTTCAAACAAGGGTTTGACCTTTTCTAAGTAAGTATATAAACGTTGGAGGTGTAGCCAAATTTCGCCGTTTGAACGCCATAATGTAAATATTCTAATGTATACAGTGAAACCTGCGAATAAGAGCTCTCCATATAGCGAACTATACCTGGGAGTATAGCGCACTCTCGCAGTCGGCACGGATCGATTTTATAGAACAAACTACCTCTATATAGCGTATTCCCTGCGAAACGTGATATGCGCACAGGTTTCTTGTGACAAAATCACAGTTTTACCTGCAAAGAGCATATGCCAAAGCATGCAATAATAAAATATTAACCCACTGGGAAATCCCAAAATGAGGGCGATAAATGTCAAATAAAATACATTAGCATAGTGAATGTATGTTTACCATTTAGAAAAGGTACATGTATTTAGATACATGCATGTACACTCAATATAAAGTATAAATGGCTACATCTACATAGATGAAGTTGTAAACGAGCGTATATTTGTTTTCTGTATGTATTTTTAGGTTTTGTTTATGTTAAAAACCATTTAAAATTGCAACATATATACAGTGGACTCTCTGTCTGAACACCCCGGTATTATGAACACATTTCGGTGGTCCTGGGAAACTTCAATATAAAGTATATATAAAGTTATATTTGTGCATCTTCATTAGGATAATACATTGTAATATCTGATTCATTCTGGTCATCACTTAAGCTCTACCTCCATATAGTACATCTTTCCAAGTAGCACACCTCATGGTTCGTTCCCAATGGGGTGCGCTATTTACAGGTTTCACTGTACTTGTACTTTCTTTTATTGACATTCTTGTTGCAACAAAATAAAAAAAATCTTAAAATTGTGTAAAATACTTCAATGCTTGCAACAAGATAGAACATCACTTTATAATCGAAGGTTCAATATATTATCATTCCCTCCCACATGACTATACATGTATAATTAAACCGTCAGCCAAAGGTGATTTCTAAAGCGTCATTGTACCAAAAGCAGGGTTTACATTAGCTGAAGGTTATATAGTGACGAAGCTCGTAGTAAACAAAAGTGAAGAAAGGGTTGTCGGCTTTTTAGGCATGCCACCCCCTCCCTCACCCCCCATCCCATCAGACCACGTGGAGGCACACATGCCAAGGGCAGCCCGGGGCTTTGGACGCTCTGGCTGCTGGTTTGGGTTGGCACCGTGCTTGTAGACAGTTGCCAGGAACCTGAAGTTGCGTGGCAACCAACTTTGGTTTTTAGTCTGCAAGCGGCTAGTTTTGAGCAGTCTCCTTCTCAAGTTTTCCAGTTGAAAGTGGTTAGTTTTGGACAGTCTGGATGTTCAGTTGGAAGTCTCTTCTCATTGTCCATTCTTAATTGTTGGAGATGAAATAGCAGTTTGCTAAGTCTGGCTAAATGTTAAAACGCGAGCGCTGTTAAGCACAAGCCGGCAATGCTTTTCCCACCTAATTAGATGTGCGCATGAACAGCGCATGCGCACATCTAATTACACTGGAAAAGTGTTGCCGACTTGTGCTTAACAGTGCTCGCGTGAAGGAGCATAGTTTCCAATCTATAGATGGTTGAAATGTCTAGAATGTTATAAGAAAAATCTTGCTTTCTCATGACTTTCCATTGACGCTAACTTAAGTCTAGCATATGCAGTGGCGTAGCGTGGGGGGGGGCCACGGCCCCGGGCGGCATATGAAAGGGGGCGGCGGCTAGCTCCCCCTTTTGTGTTATCCCTAAAAAAATGCACCTTTTTATGTGTTTTCAATGCA
>JAQGCC010002786.1:0-17207 GCA_034698905.1 Xestoiulus laeticollis | reverse complement strand
CTCTGAACAAGGGAAACCTCCGTAGGACGGCCATGTTTTGTTGGAACAGAACTCCCCCCATAGGATTTTTAAACCTCTGAACAGCAGCCACAACCGATGGGCGGCCACTTTTTCACGGTCCCATAGGTGACCGCTGTTTGGAGGTTTCGCTGTATATGTATCCTTGCTGGATAAATAATTCACGTTTTAAAATTGAAATACACACCATAACTGGTATAATTTATTTGCTGATCTCGTAATAAAATTCAAATTCCGAAAAAAATAATTCCGAAAATCGCCTTTAGCTGACACCAGGTAGCATCAAAGACTTAGCCACGTGAGATCCCGTGAAATTGAAAATTTATTCTTATTCATTAAATTTAAAATTTAAGGGCCATTTTCATATAAAACGTGGTCTCTGTGCCCTAGATCTATGAACGCAGCATTTTTACCAATTTATTTCCCAGAATTTTATTTAGAAAATGTGCTGGGCTCGTCAAGAAATTTACCCATAAGAAAGAGGTTGTTTAGTTTTATCCTTAAGACGCCAGTCCAGATTACATGTACATGTATGTCTCAAGCGATATACACTTCACACTAAAATTTTTCTTTTCATTGACTGGTACACGTACTGAACCCTTGTCCCACATGCATAGTGTACATGTATGACTGAGATAAATCGATTACTCGATTACTTAATTCATCATACACTGTATATTTTAAAGATAATATTCTAATTTCCATTTTCCGAAAACGCACAATTATACTTTTGATGACAGGCCATTATCGTTCCTCACCTTGACATGAATGTCACGAGTCGGTTAAAGAAAAACTTGCCTGAAATAAAAAAAAATACCCATTAGCACTGAGCAACAATTTTTCTTTAAATAATACGGAGATTTTGCAGCATGGATGATCGAGGGTTCCTTTACAATAACAAGTCATAAATGATGTGCAGGTGTCAAAAGATGCATTCACCATTCGCCATTAGACAGTTTATGACGTGATATCATAAAAGAACCGTGGATCTTAAAAATGGAGAGGATTAAATTGTACAAAACAGTTATAATTCAATATTGTTACAAGAAATCTAACAAAGTCCTCGGGTCCTCGTCCTCGGGTGGGTATACCCACCCGAGGACGGCCTCCGCCGAGGATTGCCTCACTGAGGACTCAGACCCCAAAGTTCTGAATAACTATCCACTGGTTCCTGGGTTGACACAGATCACGAAGTTCTGTGTTTATCTTTGAAGTCCCTAGATAGACAGACAACGGAGTTCTGTCCAGAGTGATTGATCACAAAGATCTGATCCTGGCGGCAGTCCACAAAGTTCTGCCCAGGTTAGCATAGACCACAAAGTTCTGTGCATCATTGAAGTATTTGGTTAGACAGACAACGAAGTTCTACCCAGGTCCAGGTTTTTGAAGTCTATGCGTAGGTTGCCTGAACAACAAAGGTCAGCAGGTCGCATGGTGGCTGGGAGAAAGAATGTGAGGGCCAAACGCCACACTTTATTGGGCCATACATTATGACCTAATAACAGGGAGGATGACAAAATAGAATAATAGAAAAATAGAAAAATGTTAGATGTTAGACAAACTTCAAAATGCCGAATGACGAAATTATTTACCAAATACAGAATTCACAAAAATATATTTTTATTTCAGTTAGTAGTATAGGAAAAGTCACCTCTGTATCACTCCTATATTTTATAATGTAAGAACGAGTGATGCAGTAAAATCTAAAATAAACTTTCTTCCCATGTCAACAAATTTAAATATCCACACAAAATTTGACTAAACATTTCATTGAAACAATTTCATTTTTAAAAATATAAAAATACATGAAAATGAAACTAATCTTCTTTTGGCAAGAGAGAAAGAAAGAACAAAATATTAAAAACAAACAACAAGTAACTTTTCGACGATTACTTGTGGTTACTTACCAGCATTAAGTTCCTCCAAATTGAATGCAGTCATGAAAAATTCCATATCCCATTCTACTCCAAAATTTACCAGGAATCAATTATTTAAGTATTTTTTTTTATAAATTCTGTATAACACCCCATGTTTTATATGCATAAAGTAAATCAATGGTGGTTATAGTCATATATTTTTATTAGCACATAATTATTCTGAGTCATACAATTTTATTTTAACAACAAATCATGAATATTATTACATTGCAAACACTCATTGCAAACATTCAATGTATACATCATATTATAAATACATAAATTTGATTAAATCCACATATTAATGTTAATGCAATAATTAGTTTCTTCATGATATTTCTTTCAAAGATATTTATTTGCCTTTGGGCATTCTGAACAGATACCATGAAAATTACCATGTCTCTTGGATCCATTTTCATCAGCAAAATCATCTTCTGTATCATCATACCCAAAGATACTTCCAGAATAATGGTACATGGCATTTGCATCAGACTTGACATGAGAATTTTCTAACTTGAATATGTTATCAGCAATGGTAGGTAATATTTCTGGAATATATAATGCTCGTATATGACTTAATTCAGCCATTGCCAACTGATTTCTATATGAAACTCAGCTTAGGCTTTATATACCCATGATATTGTAAGGTATTGCAGATCTGGCCTTGTGCCAGACTTGACATGAGAATTTTCTAACTTGAATATGTTATCAGCAATGGTAGCCAATATTTCTGGAACATATTATGCTGATATATGATTTAATTCAGCCATTGCCAACTGATTTCTAGATGTAACTCAGCTTAGGCTTTATATACCCATGATATTGTAAGGTATTGCAGATCTGGCCTTGTGCCAGGGTCCGGGTTTGGCCTGGCGCCAGGGTCGGGCTTAGAGTGGCGCCCGCATTCTTGGCATAATTAATTAGGCGGGAGTCGGGTCAAGGTTGTTGACCCTGACAAGTATGTTGGTGTGGGGACAGAAGCCTGATTCCGGCATTCTTGTCTCTAATATAAATAGAGCTGTTTAACTTGATTTAGTTTAGTCTTGTTTTTGCGATGACTAACTAAGATGACTAACTAACGCTAATCAACTTCTGGCTCCCAGTTCAAGGGTTATTCTTAGAACTGGTGATACTTTTTGTTATGATGTTTGCAAAGTTAATCTTGTTATATAAATGCATGATATTTACATCTTTGCTAAATGGTCAAATAAACTTTAATTTCGCTTCAATTGATTGACCTAATGTGACTTTTTGGATGGCTATAGCCATCCAAAAAGCGAGGGCATTATAATGCCCTCGCAATTTCTTCCCTCTATTTGGGAAGGGGGAGAACCTTACAGTATTGTAAGTAGCTTTTGTAGTTTAATGCTTTTGAACATCTGCCAAACAAACCCAATATAGTAAAACCCTTTCGTGAATAACCAATAATTATATTTATAACTAAGCAAAATGTTTTGTTTTTTTCCCCTTTTTATTTGTACATGCTATTAGATGATTAGCAATAATCGTGATGAAAATTTTAACGCATGGTTATAACCGCTTTAACATCCTAGATGTAATCCTACTTCTACTATGAACAAGAAATTTACTTGCAGGAATGTCTTTGCCAGCTATTGGTGAGTGTATTTTCTTTTGTAATAATAGGGTTATACTAAAATTATAATGTAACATCACCATAAAACCCTACAAAATGAGGAATTTAAGATAAATTTGGTTATAATTCATTGAATGGCATTTTTGAATTTTGCATTTTGACAACATTGCATAGCCTTAGTGCATTGTAGCACAGCATCTTGCACTATAGTTTTTTAAGGGGTTTTTATGTTTTATTAAGGGTTAGTCCTATAGGACTAACCCTTAATAAAACTTATTAAATATTTATGTTTTCACTTATAATAAATAATTTCTCACTTAATTTACAACTATATTAATCACATTAAAATATTGTATTAAATAAAATTAAATATCATGCATAATTTATTTGCATTAATTTATTCAGTTAAACATTTTCAAACAGTCAAATGAACACTTATTTAAATTCTAGAGTATTCACTCCATCTATTAAATAAAATTCATTTTTGGCACAGACAAAAATCTGTGGTGAAATGATATTCTCCAATGGAACTTCATACATTTTAGCAATTTGATTAACAGGAAAAATGTGTTTTAAAATAACATTTACAGTTAGCAGATGGGTTAGTAACAAGTCCTTTTGCACAAGTTCCTGACTAATGCATACACATTTAAATTCATTATCCAATTCAACTTTTATCAAACAAGACGTTTTTATAATTTTGCTATAGATTTTGCTGGTAAACAAGATGTTGTTTATCAATACTAAGTGGAACTCATAAACATGCTCCAATGGCTGATTGAAATACTCATTAGCCAGATCAGTAAATACATCACTTGAGCTTGGTGAAATTGAACCTATTACTTTCATACTATTCCCAAAAAATTAGTGAATCTTTTGAACTTGACACTTCCTTAAAAGTCTGTTGCAATAATCTTTCACATAATTGTTGCGTAACTGTTCTAACCAAATTGGCAAAGAAATATTAGATGATGTGGCTGCACAAATCTGCATGTGAATGTTCTGAGTTCCATGAATGGACTTAAGCAAATGCCCGTTAATGCTCTCCCAACCAAAACATGATGTAGCCCATAGTGGGCCTAGGTCTCTCACACAATCAGTCAAATTAAGTAAATTGCGAATATTAATTGACATATGTTGTTCGCTGGACATTTTTTTAAATAAATAGAGATACTGTCATAGGCATTTTTCAGCAGTTTCCAAATAATCATATGATATCTCATTCTGTAGCAAAATTAAAATTCCAAATACCAGCAGCATGTGATGTTCAAAAATTTTGGGTCCATTATTGGTTTTAACAGTGGGACTGAATAATATAGTCAGGGTCATCTGACGAGGCAGCTGATCCTGGGTTACTTTGACCCCGAGGAATGTGGCAGGCAGGCCAATATTCGTGGTCACTGTGTGTTTTAGCATCGTGACTTGGAATGTTGTCCAGCTGCCAACATTCCAGATCCAGCATTTAAAGTCTGGCAGAGTGGTGCTCCGAACCATTTGCCACAGAGCCGGGATATGGGATGTATCCTACTTTATTGTATGTTGGTTATTGTGGTCAAGTCAACCCTGGCCAAGTCACCTTTTTCAAATCTTGGCAAAGATTTATGGACCCGTTTGCTGTCAGGGGTATTATTTCTCAAGGTTCACCCTGAGCATGGATCTTGCCACTCAGCAGCAGAGTGGTCTGACCTCACATAGTGGAGGTGCCACGATCTTCCTACTTCTTATATACAATCCTTGGAACTTTTGCCGCTTGCCGAAGCCTTTAAGAATCGGACAACATTTACAGCGCCTATGCCGGGTGCCTTATGTTTTTGCTCCACAGTACCCTACAAGGAATTGTCGTATTTCGACACAGGACAACGTTTCCAACAACGGATAGCAGTTGCCTCACTGGTTGGTATGTAGAACTGTTGCCTTTTAATGCCATTGACGGTGTGTTAGTTCTGTGCAAATTGCCTTGCTTGCAGGTTGTGTTTGGTCGCACGTGGAACTCTCGCCCTTCCCAATGAGGTTTTTTCATAGGTTCAGGGATAACCGTCCGGTCAATTGGACATTCTCCCTCTGGTAAACCTGAATGTTTTCGCTGCCGTATTCAGTCGTTATGTAACATTCTTCCAGAGATGTTTGTCAGATCCTGAATGTAATTGCTCAGGTGTTGTTTTCTATCGTGGAGAGGGGTCAACATTTTTGTCGGGGAATTGCAATATCGCCAAGTTCGAGGTCGTACAGTTTGTCACATCATTTACGAAGCAATGTTGCAGCCTGGCAGTTTTTGGTTTTCCCTGCCGGCTTTGCTGTTCTACAGCTTCTCGTTGGGACAGTTTTTTCGTGATTGTCAACCTTTATTTGCGATTTACGAACATCAGTGAGAAGGTCAATCATGGTCCAATGGATGATGCTGATGTTTGCTCGATGGAATCCTGCCGCTACGATGATTTTCTGCTTCTATGATTCTGGAGCGCAGGTATGGGAGCCACATAATGTAATGTTCACTGCATGTTTTATCTTCGAGTATATTATGAAATGTCCGTGGGTTGTCATTTTTCTATCATCCTGGTCGATCCGTCTGAATTATTCTGGTATGGCCATGGCATGCGTTTAGTAAATTTTGGTCGCTGTACGGTTCATCGCCGGGTCGCAAGTCTGGTCGATACAATGGTCCGGTCGTTCGTTTGTTGTCGCTACGCCGCTGATATCATCATACATGTTATGTCGTAGAGTATATTCCGGAACGTCCAAGGGGTGCCATTTTTCTATCACCTGGCTGATTCGAATTCAAGTTATTCCGGTATGGCAATGGTATTCCGTTTTATGGTTTTTCATCACTGCATGTTACTTCGCCGCATCGTCCATCGAAGGTCGGGTCAATAAAATGGTCAGGGTTTCGCTGTAAGGTTTTGGCACGTATTACTAATATTAGTATTTCGTGTCATGCTGATGTTTTGCTTGCTGCATAGCTGTATTTTGTGCCCTTATGGGTTATTGTGGTCAAGTCGACCCTGGCCTTGAGCCGCCTTTTTCAAATCTTGGCAAATAAAGCATGGACTAATGGACCCATTTGCTATCTGGGGTATTATTTCACGGGGTTCACCCCGAATATGGGTCCTGCAACTCAGCTGTGGAGTGGTTGGACCTCACAATAGCAAGAAATTTTTGTATTTTGATGCCTTCCAGTGTATTTTGCCAATTGTTCTTGGAATTCGTTGAAAGAATTGTGGAACCTTAATTGAAAGCAAATGGAAATCAAACATGTCTTCAACGAGCATATAAACAATTTGGACTATGTAAAAAATTTGTGCAGGAAACCAAAATAGCCAACAGCAAGCCATTACAGATTGTTAAGCAGGCAATTTTGGATCCATTGATGGAATGTAAAATGGCATTCTACAAAACAATTGCTTCAGAATGTGAACCATTTTTATAAAAATACCAGAGCCCCAAGCTGCTGGTTTTATTTCTTCATGAAGATTTGCACCAATTACTGAGAACCATATTGAGTCGTTTTTCCACATCTGTCTTTGGAATTTCACAATTTGCGAATTTTTCTATTTTTCACCATATGTTTAGAAACAATTACTGAGACCTGGTAGTCTATTGACCAGTCCATAACTTTTTTATTATTTGGCCAATATTCATGAAACTTTGCATGGAATGTCCTTTCATTATTATAATAGGAATGCAACATTAAAAAAATATCTTTAAAATATTTCCGTCAGGTCTGAAAGGGATATATATTAATTTCTCTAGGTGATAAAATAGTAAACTGGGATGAACTGATAATTTTGGTATGGTAAAATGGCTAATTTTGGTCAGGGAAAATAAAAACTTTTGGTCATTGAAAGTCAGGGAATTAAGATTTATATTTTCCATAGCAACTCTGACTTTTCAAGAAGCCACAATTGAACAAGTTTTTGGGTCACACCTAGACACAAGCCATACAAATATATATTTATTGCTGTTGATCTTATAATATCATTTATATAAAAAGGGACATCCTAGCAGGACTTTTAACTCCAAAAATCACTTTATTTTCTGCAGTAGTGATTTTTGCACATACCATTAGTGCCACTATGACTGCGCTTTGGTTCATCACCATTGCAGTCAAAGGGCTACACCTGTATAGATCCACTGCTTAACTTAAGTCGTTTTCCAGGCTGCAAGCATTGATTGCAACCATAAGGTCCATTGAACTGAATCATATTCAGAATGAATATTGGTCTTCATCAGTTTGTTTTGCATACCTCTCTTGAATTAACTTCCAAAGACCAGGTCTTTCCAAAATTCCTTTAAGTTGCTTTATTACTAATAATTCAGTGAAAAACCATACTGAGATTTTTGCTCAGTTTAACATGCAGAGCATATCTTTGTAACTCTGACCTTTTCTTATTTTGCAAACCTGACTTTGGCCACTAATTATGCGCGCCACTAATTAGGTGATCGCGAGCAATTAAGAAATTGTGCAAGCGAGTGATACTAAGGAAGTATGCAAATGACCTTTCATCATTGTGTAATCGGGACTGATGCCATAACTTACGCAAATGCGAGCAGTCAAATGGGAATAGGCAAATGAGAGGAGAATAAAAATTTTTAATTAACAATATTCAAATAAGATACGAGTGAGACTAGGATAAAAGAGAAAGGAGAAGCTCAGGGAGATCACTCTCCTCTCATTTGCAACCCGTGCTGGTCACGGTGATAGAAGTGTTGAGTAAATGTTTTGAAAGTTGTGTTTTATTGCAAGTGTGTGCACTCAGTTATAGGCTTCAAGTAATTTGTGTGTATGATCATTTATAGTCATGTCTCATGCTCCATGGACTGGTCGGCAGTGGTGAATATAAGTGTTAATTTTATTATGCATATTATGCTATATTGTTTGTTTTTGCATTGTATGATTGTTGAGTTACCCTGGAAAATTATTTCCTTACTCTGAACTTAAACTGCAAAATTGATTTAATTATGTAAGCTATATTGTGTAGTGTTGGGTATGTATGTTTGAAGCATGCCACTTGACTTTTGCCCTGGTGTGCAATAAAAGACATGAACAATACCTGGCTCTAGTGCTCTCAACCTGGGGGTCACATCTTTACTATTATAGGCATTGTATTAATGGAGTTAGAACAGTATTGCATTGTTTTAAAATTATTCTGCACAAACAGGAACTTTTTCAGTTAAAATGTGGGTTTCTTACAAAGATTGGGAGCAAGAAAATGCAAGCTTATCAAAGTAAGCAAATCAGACAAACATGTACCAGTAATAGTGTTTAACTCTAAAACCCATATGAATAACACGCTTTCTAACAGTTTTGATCCTGCATACAAAGGGCGGTTGTTTTCTTTAAAATTTCTACTATTATGCTCAGCACTCTGATCTTGTTCCTCTTCACTGCTATTTTGAATGGTCCAAGTCAGTGAAATCAAATGGTAATGCATAACTATTTAAATATTTGTGAAAGAAATTAAAATAGTATTTTCTATTTAAATAAATGCCTTTCTTAAAATAGATATTAGAAAGTTTTCGTTTCACACTAAAACGCATACTGTTTAAAATGCTGTTGGCATTGTTAACGTGTTTCATTAATATTTTTAAAACTGAATTTTAAAGTGAAGCATTTTAGGGTGTGCTAAAGCTCCCTATATATTGATAAACTTTAGTCCTGATTTAAGCATTACATTTGATGACACTCAGCTGAACAGACCAATTTAATTCAGTGATCTCAAATGCGTGTTACAATAAATGCTCAGATTTAAATTTCTAGGATTTCATTGTATTAGAAAAAAACATGTCAAACCAGGTCTAATTTACTAATTGTTATCCAGTTTTTAAATAACCTTTATCTTCAAGGTAAAATTATTTATCTAAATTTGTGTCTGGTGCAATTGAACCTGAAACTATTTAATTTATAACTCCACCATTTATTAGCTGTTCATGTGCATATGAATCATTGTCAGTATCCATATCTAAAATAAGGAAGAGATTAAAATAAAATGAAATAATTTTTTGGTTGCCAGCTATGGTGAAATATAAGAATGACTTTAGTAAACCAATTTTATTAGTTTTATTGACATATATGAATTACAATCTATAAATTTTATGAAATATGAAACCTTCTAATACAAATGGTTTACATACCTGTCATATCCTGTTGTAATTAGTTTTTTGGTATTTGTTGAGATTTATTAGAGGCATCAACCAAAGTATCTGATATGTCATTATTATTGTTGCTCTCCTGCAATGCCTCAAACAGTTTATCATCTGCTGATGAATTTTTATTTACGATTCTATAAATCATCCAATGTGAAACACTTAGTATTGCTTCTGATGAACATTCCATTTTTAATATTGTAAGCTTATTATAAAATATTTCTTCTTAAAAAATTTGGAGATATCTACAGTAGATAAAGAATTGCAATAATTCATAACTTATAAACAGCATTGATAGGAATAAAATACAATGCCTTTTACTGCTTTTTTTATTGAGACATTTTGATATATGTATAAGCATTTCATAACTCAGAAAGTGAGCTGACAGTTAAAATGATGAAACTGTCTTTAAATAGCATTAGTAGGGTTAAACCAATGCTTTATTCTAAATTGTTATTTCAAAAACATTACACTATCCAAGCTCCTAAAATGAGCCTGAAGTAATCTTGAAATCATTTTTACAATTTATTGATATAGAACCAAGTAACCGAGCACCTTTATTGCTATTTCACCACGTTTTCCGTGCGTGAGAAAACGTGGTGACAAAAAGGGATGGAAATAAAAGGGAAGGGATACAAAAATGGCGTTTAAAAACACTCACCTAATTGGCACAGAAATTCATGAAGAATCGAAGCAGAATGCGCTTCGAAAGGGAGGCCATGATGTCGTTATCGCGTCCCGGCGTCCCCTTATCCCTTTGTGAAACTAGCTGTCGCACCGGCGATGGTTGTGTCAAGATGGACCTTGCCGCCCTTGGGTTGATTGCGTATTGGAATGCGGACGCATTCCTTTTCGGGAGTAAAAGGGGGAACGTCCCCGCCAACGAGGCAGTTGGTTGGCATAAGCCCGTGGAAATAGTTTGGACCTCGAGTTGAGGTCAGCTAGGCTAACGATAGGCCCCAGTTCGGTAACTTGCCCCTGTACTTATCCTTGGTGCGGCTCGGGAGGATTAAAGCAAACCGAGCAGGTTTGCTAGAATAAACAATTTAAATTGACATTTTTGTTTCTGTGACTTTCCTACGGTAAAAGATGGCGACCGGTGAAGGCCCCGCCCACGGGATCCGGTCGAAGAAACCTCAACATGGTGGAGGTACGACGATGCCCGATACTACTGGCGTGATGACTTGCACAACGAAGATAAGTGATTTACGATGTCCCACGATGGTGTTTCGCCAACAATGACCATAGCTATCTTGATGTGTGAACATCGCGATCTGATGATTTTCATCTTTGGCACATTCTTTGCTCGCCACAATGAATCATGATTAACACTTTACATGGTAAGATAGTAATGTTGAGGACCCGAACGAGATGCTAGATTGTATAACTTGATTAATTGATTACGTTTGAACAACCCTTGTCTAATTATAAGACAATTCAAATTTATTGAACGTTAAACACTATTTTACACAGATTTATTTTGAGTCGAACGAAGGATAATACCGTTCATACTAAAACCATAACACACGACTGTTACATATAGTGCCTGCATGGCGCCCCCCTGAGGGCATTTAGGTTTTGCAGCGTAGCATTTTTTTGTGGATTTTTCTGTGCAATTACCCCATTATGGTTTGTTGACCCAAATGGGGGAAAGGCGTGTTAACTTTTTGCCTTGGGGGCTTTGATGGCTCTTTTAATGCTAATAAAAAACTAATTTGTATTTAAGGGTAAAGGCAAAGAAATGATTTCCAAGTAAAAGACCACATTGTGATATAGCATTTTTTATTTTTCAGGGAATTCACCCCATATTAGTTTTCAATCTGACCCAAAATGAGGGGAGGTGGTGTTAACATATCTGTCATGTGGGAGCTATGATGTCTATAGTTCTTTAAGTGCAATTAAAAAACTGATTTTTTTGCTTTTAATTTTATGGTCTTTTCTGTATTGAAGTGTTACTCCCACATCCCTCGGTTGGGCATGCCTTATCTTCCAACCGTACCTCCGTGGGAGCTGTTGCTGGTAACATTAAATTAATTAACTCTTAAGTAAAGGGGAATTTACTTCCGTAGTGTTCTGGCCCTTAGATTCCCAGAAGTGCTAGGGGTCCTTATTACCCTGTTTTTTATGGAGGCATTTCTTATCGTGAAAGTAAGAGGTCTTTGTGTAGCATATGGTCAATGATTGGCTTAATTGGTTAATTACAGTTTATTCATCCGACTTTTACAAATTTCTTCATGTTTTGTTACATATAACTAATATTCAGAAACACTGTGTGATGGGGACAGGGCCTAAACTCAGAACATAGGTTCACTACTCAATTACATGCTTTTAATTAGGGGCATTATTAGCCCTGTGTACTGCTACGGTAAGTCCTTAAAGGCCACTCTTACCGTTAAGATTCATTCTTCTGTATGATCCTTACAACTAGGCCTACACTAAGGGGTATTTTGTCCCTACACTAATACATGGAAACCGGAAACAACCACATAGATACACTCCCATCTACTAAGCTTATATAACTTCTATAACTACATGCAATACGAATTCATATTACCTAAGTTGTCCTTTGGTCCATCGTTGTATGTTACCGATTTCACAACGCGCACTTTCCTGAAGTTCATGAACGTTGGTTTCCGTCATTTCTCCGATTGATTTCTACAGGAAATTGGATCGGCTTTAATACCAATTCCCAGGATCATCCAGTAAGATGCTTTCCATATTTTTACATATTTCTCTTATTTTTCGGATTCATTTCTCCTTGAATCATCATTTCCATATCTGGGTGGTTCTTCCTTTTGAATCTGGGGCTTTTTGTGGTCAGAGTGTGTTAGGGTGTTTGTTTGGTATCTGCAGATTCCAGAGGTCTTGGGCTTTCTGGTGATGGTAGATTGATGTCCTTATGACGTCTGGCTCCAGAGTTATAAAGTAAAACGTGGTGTTCCCTCCAGGGTTTTGACCATTCCCTGACCTACTTTGAGCATGGGCTGATCTCAGGGTCTAACTCTTGGTGTCCATCCGTCGTTTGTTATCTGTGCAACCTTGATGACCAATGTCCGTTTTGAAGATTTTATCTAAATTTGGTCATTTAAAAACTCATTTTTATGGATTTTGGTGCATCTTTTGATTGGTAGTTGATGAGGTAATAGTCTTCTTAGATTTGTGGACAGGGACCACATTCTTGTCTGCCTGTTTGACAAAACTACGTGCTTTGGAGATTTTTGACTAAACTGTCACTATACCTCCACTACGAAGAACCACGCTTTTCCACACGAGACCCCGAGGGCCTCGAGGTATATGATTCCCAACCCAGACACAGCATTTTATGGTGCTTATCTTAATGGCGTACTGTTCGTGCACCATCGTGGTGCCCCACGGATTTTTTGTGTGGTGGTCTTGCCAACTAATGAGGGTTAATAGCGTTTCATGATTTCGCTGATGTTTGCCTTCCTGGAGTGTAGGTGGGCCAGCCTACGACTGCTCCCTACACCTGCAAATTTGGATACGTTTTACGAGGAAGTTCTGGCCTTCTTTGGTTGCCAAGGGTCAGTGGCCACCGCTACCCGTTTCCAACCTTACGGCTGGGACTGGCTGCTCGCTACTGGACCAATTTCCAGCAGAGACACAGTCTTATGAAGGTCGAGAAAGACATTATTGAACTTGGAGCAGGGGACAACAGCCTGGGTAAGATGAATTCGTTTCAACTCCATATCAACATAATCAACAAAATAATGAAATAGCACCTATTACAAAAAATTCTGAAATAAAACACACACAAAATCATAATTTATCCTCTGCTTTTCTGTTTCCTCCACCACCAGTATTTTTAAGACATAGACGTGATAAAGAAGAAATAAATTATAATGATGATAGTAATATATCGTGCACACAACTTTTTAATAGCCGAGTGCCACCACCAGTTTGGAAATAGTAGGTTCAAATTACTCACCACTATGAAACGCTAATGATTGTAGTGCCATAGTAAAATTAATTTTTAATAATTAAATAGGCTGGATCATTGTTAATTGTTAATGGGGAATATCATATGGAAGTTGTTATGATGACATGTTTTACTAATGACGGAGCTATAAAGCCGACATAATTGAAAAAGTAAGTGTTATATACAACTTTTATAATTTTTTTAAAATGTTTATGTTTTTTATATGTAAATTTCGATGGTTTATTTGATAGAAAAAATAAATAATGCCAAAACAAATTTAAAAAGATTATATTGAATTATATACTAGAAAGATTATATACTATTAGTTGCAATTTTGAGAAAAAAACGCAATGGTAATTAATTAATTATCTGTTGGATTACTGAATGAAATTGTATAAGAAATATTTGTAAACTTTTAATTGTCCCAGGGATATTGCTGAAAAATACAATTTCTTTACCGCCTGAGGAAGTTTATAAGGATGAATCGTTGCGGCTCTATTTTGAAAAAATAAAAGAAGAGAAAAAACGGAAGACCGATTGCATCATAATTATCTGAATCTACGGTCAAGAAATAAACAATCGTTTTATGTTAGTTATAAGAAAGTTACGTAATCGTAGACATAGTGTTTTTCCTATGTCTTTAGTGTAGGGAAGCTGGCTCATCTGGGCTCATCTCTGGAGTTATTTAGGTCAGCAAATGGTCAAAACCCTTGAGGAAAATCCATGTTTGGGGTCATAACTCTGGAACCCTAAGGCATTCAGACACCAGATTTAAACCATCAGAGTGCGAGAGTCATCTGGAGTTTGCTGATACCATATAGATACCCTAACGCTACCAGATCAAGAAAAGCCCTCGGTCTAAATAGGAGAGACCACCCAATATGGAAATAAGGAACATAAGGATGTAAAAATTACCCTTGACCAAAGTCATGGAGAATGCTCTGACCCTGGAAATTGGTATAAATACTGGACCAATTTCCAGCAGAGACACAGTCTGAGGAAGGTCGAGTAAAAGTCATTATCGAACTTGGAGCAGAGGACAACAGCCTGGGTAAGATGAATTCGTTTTATGTTAGTTATAAGAAAGTTACGTAATCGTAGACAGTGCTTGTCCTATGTCTTTAGTGTAGGGAATCTAGTGCTATTAGCTTAGGCCTAACTTTATGTGATGTACGGCAAAGTCCATATGAATCCCTGAGGTGGAGTCACCTCAACGGACTAACCGTTGGCGGACATTAAAACCCATTAGAGTCCGATATGCCGTAGGTATTAGTATGTGGTAGAACCAAGTTCTGTGGTTCAGGCCCTTTGTACCCCCATCATACTGTGTGTTTTGATAATTATTATGTGCATCGGAATACTAGAAAAAGTTTTGTAAAATGTTAGATTAATTAATTGTAATTAAGCAAATCATACTGATTAGTGAACATAAAAGAAAGACCTTGCACTTTTAACAATACCTCCAATTACAGAAGGGGAATAGGACCCCTATAGCTTCCGTCCGTAAGCCAAGGAACAAAGATTACGCTACCAACTCATTCCCCTAACAATTTTAATTAATTATTGTTACTGTACCTCTCCCACGGAGGTACGATTGGACGACACGGTATGACCAACCGACGGATCCCAGGTGTAACAGGACTGTCATTATGGTGGAGGCAGTGTAATTGCTTAGGGATGTTTTTCTGGACAAGGTTTAGGCCCCATTCAACTCATTGATGGAATCATGGATCATATTATGTATAGGGACAGTATTCTAGACATTATACTCACATGATGCGTTGATATTTTTCAAAATATATATAAGAATAGTTTATGCTATAAAAATATATTTTGAGGTATATTTATGGATATAATTAAAATAATCTCTTACAAATACATTTAAATAAATATATTTTTTATGTATTTAAAAATACTATTAGCCGTTTTATATTTGTGTAAAACATTTTTGAATATAACATGAACTATATTTCTGAATATAGCATTTCATCTATGATATTTCCATGATAATTTCAAATAGCAATTACCTAAATATATTTCAAACTAAAGTAATTTGGATATAACAAAATATATTTGTAAATAATATTTCAAAATAATAATAACGACTATTATAATTTCAATTTATTTCTTAGTTCTCTTAAACGAGAGGTCCATATAAGATACATAAAAGCTCCTTGTAATGAATTTAGCTATGGATATTTTATACTGTTCAACAATACTGTTCAATGCAATTTATGATAGATTTGTTTATTTGCAAAATTGTAATAGGCTATAGTGCTATACTGATTTGCACATACAATGTGTGGTTTTCATTAAAGCAAGAAAAATTATTGTGAGATTTGATGCATTGTAAACTACATGTACATGAATCTGAATGTTTTTGAAATCTAAAATGTGTATAGATACATGCCCATTATATAATAATATATTGCCCCTTTAGCCTTAAAATAGGAAATGCGTCCTCCAAAGTATCCGTTGGAGTCAAAACGGGAAAATTCCCCCATTTTTGTCAGTGGCATGGAGTTTGGACGTTTCCACATATGCTCATCGAGACTTAAGGTCAAAGAAGTATAGACCCTTATGTGGCGTTTTAAAGTTTGTGTTCGTTACTACCATCGGTTTTTTGGAATTATTTTACCTGGATATGATTCTCATGTCGAGGTAAGCTACAGTAAAACTGTTATTTAAAATTTTGAGGTTTCGTGCTTAATAGAGACACATTTGAGCTAGGCTACCACATCTATATGTATAAGGCTTTAGCAAACTGGTTAGGCATTCCTACATATTTAATTGTAGACTGTTGCATTATTAACATGTGTGTGTTAATATGTCACTCCCATCTACATGTATATTACTTTGCCAGAGTAATGGTAGTTCATTAGTATTTATAAAATTGCTTTTTGTTATTGTAAATGCTGTAGAAAATACAGTTTATAACGAAAAATGTCAGCGTTTATAATTCTCATACAAATCTACAATATTACATGCACATGTACGAGCAGAATCAGTACATGTGACACAAAATGTTAAAGACTCTTAATTTATAGCATATTATTAGCCATGTCACGAATTCTATCCTAAATTATCTTTGTAAATTTTCAATAAATTTTTTAAAAATGATTACCAAAAGCATATAGTCATTCAAAGAATGTCATGCTGGATTGAAATCAGATTATTCATATACAGTAAACGTCAGAATACATATTTTAAATCTGCATGGGTTTAGAAATTTTACAATATTGCTTTAAATTTTATACACACACGTGTTTTTGGGGTGCCCCAAGAGCGGTAAAAAATTGAAAAATTCCTAGTTATATTTATAGCACCCTCAGTGTTAACTGACATCACTGATCCAAATGCATACTGAACCTGATCACTTTAAATATTAGGTAAATTGTCAATGAAAAAATTGCCAGCGAGATATGGCACACACTGTTCACTGTACACAATAGAAAAATGGCCAATCCCACATAATGTGGGGATATATTTCAAAACAAAAAAAATATTAGACAAAATATTCTAATAATATGTCCCATAATGCATCAGAAAATATCATGAATTAGAACTTTTGGTATTTTTAATGATATATAAAAAATATAAT
>JAQGCC010002785.1:0-17208 GCA_034698905.1 Xestoiulus laeticollis | reverse complement strand
TTTAGGGCTGGCGCATGCGCAGATGCGCGATGTTTTTGTTGGTTCGGTTCGGTCCGTGCATTCTGGCATAGGCATTAGCGCTATACTTAAGGCGCTTCTACTACAAGACACGTCATTTTCAATTAGAATTTGAATGCAGTTTACAAATGAGCCCGAGCGGTGGCGCTGGACTTAAGGCGCTTTCGCCAAAAGACGCGTCATCAAAAACGTATTGATGAAAAGATGCAATAGTATTCGAAATGGAATCGAAATGTATTCTCAAACGGAATGGTAAACGGTGAGTATTTTTTACTTTTTACTCATCTTTCTAATCACTATTCCAGCTTTTGTGGGTCAATTTTTACAAGGGCTTCAAAACAGTCAATGTCCTGCAAAAGAGGAGCAGATTGCAAAACATGATTTTAATGGCCCAATTAAATTAACGGATGAATGGTCCATCGGACCGTGATCTACAGGCTTCTATAGTAAGCGGGTCATACATCGATAAAATGTTGGGGGACGATATCCTTATTTAACGTCGATTTTAATCCAGGTTTGTGAGCAAACGTACTTACAGCGACCGAGCAAATGTCGGGTCCTTAATCCACCAATAAAACTCTTCATAATAGCACGATAATCCACTTTGATCCCACTTTTATAAGGGCACTCGAAACGTCGAAAATTCGGTTAAAAACAGAACTAAAAGAAAAGCAAGATGGCCGCCATTCTTTAGACGAAATTCTCACGAAAACACGTACTTGCAAATCTGATTTGCAACATAAATAACAATATGAAAAGCAAACTATTTGCTGTAGTAGCATTTACCGAATTTGAAAAAAAGTTACAATTTTATGGTAATCGCGCGTTATACAGCGTTGCGTTTTGGTGCTACATGTATTGGGAAAAAAAGTGAACCAGATTATTGGTAATAGCGCATTATATAGAAACATTACGTGTATGAAAAAAACTGAAAAATATATTCTTGGAAATCGTGAGGGAAAAACGTGTAAAACAATTACGACTTGTATAAAAGGTGAGTCACTGGCACGAGGCGACGAAAGTCCATTGTGCGACGATAGGGGAAAACGACGATGAAATGGGGATAAATATGAGAAAAAAAAAATCATGAAATGGGGAATTCTATTGAAAAAAAAAAAAACCGAAAGATTATTGCAAAACGAGGGGAGAAATGCGAAGATTAAAAAATATTAAAAACATGAAACGAGTTTTCCGTATCAGATTTTCCAAAGTGCTGCTTCTGAATTTACATATAACCATTTTGGCAGGAACGAAAAAGCTTTTAGTCTGCTGTTTGGGGATTTCGAACGTATTTTTACATATTAGAAAAGCAAATCTGGAAATGCCATCCGATCTTTCAAAAACACCCTATTTGAATTAGCCATACATGAACTGTATTAATCGAGAAATCTCTATGCTAAAATAGCTAAAATAATCAAATTATTAGCTACATGTCACGCGTTCTATCGAAATAAAAAACTGGTCATTTTTAAAACTCCTTTGTGTGACGTCAAGTGGATAAAATACGTGACCTCGCCAAATTTAACGAGGATGAACACAAGATTTTTTTTTTGTAAAAAGTAGCAATGCATCCTGAATGACACTCTCTGGTGGCATTTGAACGAAGCGCCGTTACAACATAAATGGCTTTTAAACTTCGTTTGCATAATAATAAGTGGGCACCAGTACGTAAATGGATAAAATACGTGACCTCACCAAATATAAAAAAAGATAAAACGGCAGATTTTTGATAGACGTGCTCATGACAACAAAGTGGATAACTAGCGTGACTACGCTGAATTTCAGTAAAAAAAGATTTTTTTTATACAAAGCAGCAATGCATCCTGAATGACACCCACTGGTGGGCAGTGTTGGCATTCGTCTTCCAAATTTCAGCTACATCAAAACGCAGTTTGAGACATGAGCACATGTAAACAATTTGTCCGATTCTTATATTTCGTCTAGATTTCGATACATTTAGTGCCGCGAGTCTACATAAAGGAGAAACACTGCAAATACTCTGCATTGTATGCCAGGTATAAGGTGGAACCAGACACACCATGCAAGTCAATATCACTGGAGCAACCAGAAATGCATGTATGTCCCAGATCAAAACAACGCTGAAATTTCCCACCAATGTTTGCACTAATGAAAGGCGCCGATTGCCGCGTCCATTATTGTAATGTGCAGTTCGAATTCATGTCCCATGCAATGGCATAGTCCATTAATCCCTGTTAAGCTAACACTGCTGCACTAGACCCATAAACCTTTGTACGCCTTCGCAGCAACGAGGCCATAAACCTGATCGTGTGCACAAAGAGCAATATCGGTCAGTGACATACTAGAAAACAGTAAACTATAATATTCCGGGAGTGCATGCAGCAGACATTTTTCAAGATGAAACCCACCATGGCGGATGGAGAGATAAGACGTCGTAAAACTTGCAAATGTAAACAGGGGCTTTGCATAAGGCCATGACGTGCTTTACCAGATCAAGTGCACTGGCCAGACGAAAGCAACCATACGATTGACCTTCGCAGCAACTCTGGGCACAGCAGGTCCCATGATACCACAGCGCCGTCTAGAAAGCGTTTCCTGCAACAGGTTGTATGGACAGGCTCTTGTAATCAACCAGATGATGGACAACCATTTGCAACAGCGTTGGTATTGCCAGCATTTACAACTGTAGTTTCAACTACATGTTCCAGGACACATCGCCTATTCCATGGTAATCGGATATGACCCATCTTCAATGTCTTTGTTAATATGGTTGGCGACTTGGATGTAAGGTTAGTAATTCTTAATTGAAGTTGCATTAATTTAGCTGTTTTACAGTGTTTCAAGCCTAATTTTAATGTGTTTTTTTTAGAATTCTATTCTGATTTTAGATGAGGATTGACCATCATTGTTCCAACAATGGAAGAACAGTAGTTCTTCACCAGAAATGAATGTGCATCTTTTTTGACTTTTCCAGTATCGGGGACGTAGTTTTTTTGAATGACCCCCAACTATCAGTTGGAGGTGGAGAAAGATAAGCTGCGCATGCGTGGGAAGCATGACGATTTCCGTTACGATTCCCGTCTCACTTAGGCCAATTTGCCTTACCGAGATTTTTAAGCAACCACGAGTATAGACGTTTCATTTCAAAAATTTGACAATATCCCCAACAACCAATTAATTACCAACAAAATTATATGAAATTAAGTTATTTTATTAGGATGTTTGCACAAGTAGACAAAAAACTATTTGAAATTATATCTAAAAACATGTCAAATATTAACTACGTAAAATGATGCTAAAAGGGAATTCCCCATTTATGCAGAGCTGACTGAGTGTTATCATCTCTTGTCTTCTGTGATAACTAATAACAAGTTAAATAAAAGCACATGCTACTAGTACATTATGTTGAATTTCCCTAACTTTTTCAAAATTACCATTTCAGGAATACACCATTTCTCTGACTCTTCCATGTTCTTATTTATCACCAATTAATAATGCCATTCATACGGGATAAGCATTCTGGGATAACTTGCCTCAGGGAAGGACCACCTAAAAAAATACAGTGATGACCAGAAATCGAATGATGCCTCAATTTAAAAAAAAAAAAAAAAAAAAAAACATGACATTTACCCTCAACTTTTTATCCTTAAAAGCCCTCTTAAATACACAGACAAATGACAGCCCATGATAATCATTTGCCACCGTTCCCCACGGATGGCGCTCGAAGCGTTCGAAGCTGGCACCCTATAAATACTCCCACCCTCCTGCTGGGTCATTAAAAGCTTTTTTTTTGGTGGGTGCCCTTCCTTATTGTTATTATTGCCAAGGTCTGGTAAACAAAAAAGCAGAGACGATACCATCGGCAGACCATTTTTTTCTAGCCAATCATTCTGCCAAGTTTCGGTATTTGGGACACCAGGATCAAGGGCAAACGAGAAGGGGAACCCAACATCCAAAAAAAAATCCCCAAAAGTGCCCCCAACCCGCAAAAACAATTATACTTGTAAAAATTTATTTACTACTCAGAAAATGTAGGGGGGGGGGGAATGCCATATGGTTGAAAGTCGAATGGATTTATCCCCACCACCAGGCCACCATCTTGTTATTTTGGAGATTGCACAATTTGACCAGAGGTCATCATGGCTATTGGTCGATGTGGTCAACAACAAGGAAGGTCTCGTGATGTGGTCCAAACCGGACTAGTCCAAACTTCACAAAATTGTTCAAACACAAATGTTTATTATAGACTCTTATACTGAACAAACAAGATAAATGCTATTCCGAATGGAAAATTCCTCAAATCTTATAAGTTGATTTTATCCCCTCGGTTTTTATTTTTAGACCCCCGGGACAATTTCATAAAATTTCAATTTTCCCCACGAGTCGGTCTATAAAATAATGTTATTATGACGTGGTGGGGGGGCCTTGCTTGGGCACTAAACTGCACTTCTGAAGCTTTGTGGCTAGTTTAAAATAGCCGGTTATAGTCCTGGACAGGTGAAAAGATTTTTCGAACCGGTGTAAACTATCTAAAAAATACATCAAAATTCCTAATCAGCCTTCGTACTACTCTGTGCATGAGAAAAACGCTTGTATGAATAAGTCTTATAGTGCAAACTTATAAGTTTGCATTACCTCACACTGGCTGGCATGATAATTTAATACATGTACACAACACTTTAATTAGTATTTTGTAATTATACTTCAATATCTGTTAATTGCCATTACAAAATACTTATGGAAGTTATAAATCAAGCATCAAACCAGTTATAAAAAGCTGAAATTTTGATTGCTGCATGTATAAACCCAAGTAGCACCCAATATTGGACCTCGATTGGCAAAAATTGGCCAATGAAACCAATATTGGACTGATAGTGGTCCAAGCTTACTAGACAATACTGGGCCAATATTGCGCTTTTATTTTGCATTCAATAGTGGGATTATATTGGCCCAATTTATTTGCAATTGTTGGTTCAGTTATACATATTGATAACACGAGAGGGCCGATATTGGGCCTAAATCTAATCCAATATACATCCATTTATTGTAATCTATATATTGGCAATTATGGCAGAATGTTAACATTGCAATATTATACCAATAGTTTTGAAAAATGCGTTTTACCTAATATTGGCCAATATTGAGTGCTTATATATACTGGAAAATCTCGTGTCTAACATAAATGCTGAGTTTTTCATGACAGACATTAATGAATATTTGAGAAAAATCACCAAATCAGCATCAACTGGTGTATGACACAAATTTCAAGGACAATTCCCAACTTTTTCGAGGTGCTAAAAATTCATGTAGGCTACATTTCATGATTTTCAAGACGATTTGAAACCCTATTTTGCACATAGGCTATGATGGGTCATGCTACAGCGTAAATACTTGAAAAATACACCGTGTGTACATTGTGTACTACATGCATTAAGCATTTCTCATCCTCGAGTTGCATGTTTCTAAATGATAAGCGTTCGAAAATGTTGAGACATTTTTATACAGTATACCCCTCGATGTGACGGACGTCTGTGTGCATAACCGATATGGATTTATCTAATTTATTCACCTTTCTTTCCAGTTATAAAATCCACTTGAATATATAGCACGTGACATGCCCTTATGAGAAAACAATCTACATGTATACGCGGTGCGTTTTGGAAAGTAAACTGCCAGAGGGATACCGAAAGAACAAGATATCACTGACTTGTTTACAAACCATGCTACCATAGCGACAAGCACATCTTCATCAAAAAGCGGTGAATTGCTAATATCGGTCTTGATGCGCATTTTAGAAGATTGCTTCAAGGGGAATTTTACGATATATTTAGTAGCGCCATTAATAACTCATCTAACAGGCATTATCCATAAAAAAAAATAAACGACAGAGATGCCCAGAAATGAAATTGTCAACATCCCTGACTTTTCTACTGACCATCCTGATGACAAACAATTTTAAATACATATACTAGTATAGCAACTTCCTGTCTCGTTGCTCTAAGAAACTGTTTCGGAACACACTTTGCAAAATTTTGCAAACAACCAACTTGAATTTAATTACTATATAAAAACAGATGTTTTCTAGTCATACCTGATAAAACATTTGTTTTTTGGTTGAAAATCGTAAAACAGAAGTCAATTTTTGTATTTTTTTAACGTAAAATAATGTTAAAAGAGAAATTCCCCATTGCTAAAGATGCATGACAGGTTCTCTTGACTTTGTGACAACTAACGGTATCTATATGTGTGGAAGCAAATGTAATACATGTTTAGGCCTATACAGGGTGGATAAAAAGTCTGTCAATGAATAATCAATGAAGGTTTTAGAACCTCAAACTAGGGTACACAACACCATATACATGTGACGATGTACATGTATGTAAAAATTATTAACATTGTAAAGACATGTTTACATGGAAACCTGTTTACATTTTTCTACATGCAGTAACATGCACATTATATAGGCTACTTAAGCAAAGACATTCCCTATTTTTATGTTCTCAAATCTTATATACCACACATTAAGGCGAATGTTAACAACAGAATAATACATGTATCGTGTTTCAGTAAACAAAAATGCCCTTTGCCAGCAAACAAATACAACAATTTGTAGTGGGAACAAGTGCATTTTCGTTCCCATATCTCATCATCCTTTACAAAAGGAAGTATATAAAATAATAAAAAAAAAAATTCGCAGTTTCATTTCCTCCTTGTAAAATTCGTCAAGATCACCGAGAAACTCGATGTCAAGCTGAGACCAAATCGATAATCAATCTTAAAAATACAATTTCGTTGCTTCTTTCCCAGATTATCTTTCAATGACAACATAAGAACGCGACACTGACATCCTGACATCTTTTCCAAGAAATAAAATATATAGGTCTATCAACCAAGTGGGAAAGACAAGACCTACTTTCCTCAACGTGTTTGGTGTACAAGTTTAGTGGTTGGTTTTTTATAGTTTTAAGAGATTTACATGTTGTTTTGTTAAAAATAAATTGTCATTTACATGCAATGGTTTCAAGTTGGTAAGTTCACATAACGAGGATTGTTGTAAACGGTTAAGAGAAGACGAGTAATATAGTTGGAATAAAACTAAAATCATGTATACAGTAAACGATGTACAAAACATTTCAAGCCAAAGTGTCTTTTTTTTTGGTATTAATAATGCAAAAAGTACTTAACCGTAAAACCACTTTGAGATAAACCAAATAGAGTACATACACTTTGGGCAATTTACTGTAGAAATATACCAAGCCTAACTTTTATATGCTTGCTTTCTGACTTGTCATCGTGTAAGACAAAAAAAAAATCTAAATCCCCTTCCTTATAAGAGATTTCATTTAAGTGTTTTAGGGGTTTAATGTAAGACATCAGCGCCATCTATGTTGACACCTATATCTACAATGATACTTTTGCAATTTGCGACCTTAATTAGAAGCTCAATCTGAAGTGCATCTTGTGAGATTTTGGTATATAAGAAGTAGAAGATTGAGAGTAGCTTACGTGTATGTAACAATTCAGAAGCTATACATTTAGTTGGTTGGTGGAATTTATAGTGTAGGCCTATACATGCTTCTACCAATACGTTCTCTGGTCCTGATTCCAGGGAATTCCCCATTCCTATTGATGCAGCTAGTGCTGGCTGAGTGATCCCATAACTTGACTTTTGTGATAACTAATAACTGGCCATGTGAAAGCAAAAGAAAAGTAATACAGTAAAACCTGACTTTGGTGACCACCAAAAAATGGCAAAATTCGGTCACTGTATAAAGGTGGTCACTATACAGAGAATTTTTATGAAAGAAAACATGCATGTATGGAGTAAAAACATTTATGAAAGGTGGTTACTATGCAAAGGTGGTCATTTCAGCAGGTTTTCCTGTATCTGATGCTCTTGATATTTCCCTAGAGGCCTTGACAATTGAATTCCAGGTTTTCCAGGTCTGGTAGGTTTTCTTTTTTTTGCTCAAACTTCAGCTTCCCATGCATCAAATCAGGCATCAATATAAAGTCATTTTGGCCTACGTAATCAAGAAACACTTAGGAGAGGCAATGTCGAGACGACAGATTGCAAGGATCTTAAAAACACCCAAAAAAAAAGTTATCTCGATGCCCTGACGGCAGTAAAAATAAGCCAGTAGGGCAACGGCGCCCCTGCTTCGTTTCCCACGCATATACACACACACACACACAAACAAGAGCCTTCTCCAGGCGTAGCAATGACCCTGTATTAAGCGCCTTCACATCGTCGACAGCATCGTTAAAAATGCCCGAAAATCCGAGTACATAAAAACGGGGCCTAACGAGAGCGCTAGACCATTTCCGTCGTAAACACAAATCTCCAAAAATAAAATGACCTTGAAAAAAAATCAAAGACCCACATGTCCCCCTTGGAAACGAAGCATGCATTTTCGCCACATGTTTTCGCCAGGCTTTCCATAAAAATAACCCTTAAAAAACTGCGAGAGCGTACAGTATATTACCGAAAATCAAAGGTCACAAAAATGTCGTGTTTAAAGACCATAAGACACGAAGGGGGCGCTTTTGACCCTCGCCTAAAAAAAAAACGTACGTTCAGAATGCTAAATTTAGCTAATTTCCTGCCTTGTTGAAAGAGCACAAATGTCGGATGTGCCAAGAGGGTTGAATATGCTGTTTGGCAAGACGTACATGTGCATGTTACATCAAAAAAGGAACAGTACGTCAATGCCTTCGAACATGTGAGGTCGAAATGACCATGAGAAAATTCCAAAGAATTCCTTGTGATCTACAGTGCACAGAACCCTGAAAAGCTTCCTTAATCCAATTATACCTGTCTTGAAAAATCTCATGATGAAACCTCTTTAAATCTTAGCAAACACCTTTGAAATCCAAAGATTTCCTTGAGATCTACAGCACCCTCAAAAACTTCCTTAATCCAATTATATGTCTTGAGGAATCTCTTAAATTCAGCAGAATCCCAAAGAATTCCTTGAGATCTACAGAACCCTCAAAACTTCCTTAATCCAATTACATGTATATGTCTTGAGGAATCTCTTTAATTCAGCAGAATCCCAAAGAATTCCTTGAGATCTACAGAACCCTCAAAAACTTCCTTAATCCAATTACATGTATATGTCTTGAGGAATCTCTTAAATTCAGCAGAATCCCAAAGAATTCCTTGAGATCTACAGCACCCTCAAAAACTTCCTTAATCCAATTATATATGTCTTGAGGAATATCTTGATGAAACATTTTTAAATCTTTGCGAACACCTTTGAAATCCAAAGAGTTTCTTGAGATCTACAGAACCCTAAAAACTTCCTTACTCCAATTATATATGTCTTGAGGAATCTCTTGGTGAAACCACCGTTAATCTTAGCAAAACAGCTCTGAAATCCATCAGAACTCAATATGAAAGCGTCCTAAATATTGCCGAATTTCATGAAATCTACAGAACCCTCAAAGACTTAAGCCCATCTCGGTAAAACCTCTCTAAATCTCAGCAAACATCTCTTAAATCCACAGAATCCTCAAAGACAATCCCAACTCATGTATGACGTTTGGAATCCTCCGATGCCCAGCAAAGGATGGACCATGCATGGCATCAGGATACATACAGTCATGATCATAGTTCCATTAGATACACCAGTCTATTTCGTCTCTATTAGCTTCTCTTTAATGGCTTCATCGTAACCAAACAAGTCGATATAAATGTATATTGGCCGCCCTCGCAACCGTATATCCAGATAAACCGAAATGGTATAAACAACAGGGAGAAATCCAAGAACATGCAGGTTGGCTTGGCAACGAAACGTTGCGTGCACATTGGCCAATCTCTGCAATCCATTGCATATAGAATAATCTGGAGCACGGAAGTCGCCACATTTCAATGTCATCGAAAGCTAAAGACGCCGAAAACGGCCAATAGTGGCACGAACAAATATTTGGATTTCTGCATATTTAATCGAGTGGTCGCTGAAAAATCGATCATTCCCCTCTTTCGTCCACCGTTGCCAACAGCAGTTGCATGCTGCTGAAAATAGCCCTAAAAACTACTTGAGATAGAGCGCTTGTGCAAACGGCAGGTTTCCTCCTTAAAACAAAATTTTAAACTTCCCATGACTTTTGCTTGTTTTTGAAAACAATTTTCCCTGACCATCCTAAAGACAGAAATTCAAAAATATGACAGCATGGCTAACAACTTTTCTCGTTGCTACAAGAATATGTCAATTCATAAAATGTTAAAAGGGAAATTCCCCATTTTCAAACATGCTGGTGGAGTGCATGTATACACTACCAATGAGATAACTTTCAAAAAAAAATTAGTGTTTATATGACGAATTTCCCTTACTTTTTCAAGGTCTGTGAGAACTAAGAGCCGTGTTATATTTGCATGAGCATTCAGGTCAATCCAATTTCCCTGATAAATCCAGGTTTTCAAGGTCTGGGTTAACCCTGGATCATATATCTCATCTGCCTACATGTATGACTGTTTGCATGTAGAACTTCAAAATTATCCAATTTTCCTAACAATTCCAGGTTTTACAGGTCTGCATGGGGAGCCACTAACTCATATCTGCCCATTAATGAATTTGTTAATTAGCATCTATAACTTCCAGGTCTATTCTATTTCCCCCGACAATTCCAGGTTTTCTGTATCTAGTGTGCAAAACAACACAAGTCTACACTTTTTCCAGCACTTTCATCTCGAATTACATGTGTTAAAACTAGTCTCAAACAATTCAAAATCCAAGATGGCCGCTCCCTAATGCCCTAATGGCAAAGATTCGATATCAATTATGGGGACATTACACTCGACTAGATAAACACAGATAACGTTTGAATTTCTGCAGAATTTCTTCAAATATCAGTCGGAGGCATCTGAAATGCAATTAATGTTTCCCTCCAATGCTGATAGCAATCCCAAAATTTCGTTAGAAACCCAAAAACAGCCATTGGGCGTGGCCAAGACGCCGGCCACGCCCCCAAAGGTCCCCAGCAAGGTTTCCGGCGAAATTTCCGCAAAAATGGTTTGGGATTCAATTAAATAAGAGAAGAATGTCATGCGAAATGATCCGAATCGTCAAACATCTTAATACGACGCTGCACAAAAAAGCGCCTGAAAAATCGATGCAGCTTTTTCCCAGAATCGCATCCAGATACATAATGCATTTCGCTTTTAAGAAACGCTCTTTTGTATCGATGCTACATGGAAGGGAGGAAGGGGGGGGGAGGGGGGGGGGAGAGAGAGAGTGGGAGGAAACCTATAGGGGCAGAAAACCAATCTAGCAAATTGACGTTTCAAAATGGTCACATTGCCCCCGTGGTCGCCGGCAGCGCCACCGGTTCCGATAATGTCTTATACTGAGAAACAATAAATGGACCAACATTCTGGGAATCATCCAGACACTACTTACTCACTGATCGAGTTCTAAACTACAACTCTTTTACTGTATGTGGGTCACTGGTACAATACGATGCTGCTGCTTTTGCTCAAAGGCAAATTGCTAACGATAATGGAGGATGAGATTCAAGGGCCGGAAGATAAAATACAGGGTTTAATTATATAGGGAGGCCACCAATAAGAAACTCTTGAAAATGTTAATTGCACTCTTGTGTACATCCATGCAAGAATACGATTCCTTTTAAGGGTAAAAACATTGTGAAGCATAGCTACAGGAATGGAAATCATTCAATTCAATTCAACTCAGTACCCTACAGTCAGTAAACAAATGCCATGTGGTTGGAGGGGAATGATTCCTGAAAACAAACCTTAAGTCTTGATGCACCCGTACATTGCGGAGCATGGCTGCAAAGAATTGCGCCTGACAGGATTCCAGGAAACCAACACGATTACACTCGGTGTACAACCATGCAGGAATTCGATTCTTTAAGGGTAAAAACATAGTGAAGCATGGCTACAGGAATGGGAATCGTTTTAAGATGATCCCGGAAAACAAACCTTGCGACTCTCGAAACACATGGACATAGTGGAGCACATCGCTGCAAAGAATGGCAAATTACATGATTCCAAGAATAAATTCCTAAAATGAAGTGTATACTTATTGGGTGGCTCATTCCCCCGTTTTTTCGCCTGCATTTTAGCCTTGTTATTGTGCAGACGAAAAGTAATGGGGAATGGCGGCCAACCAATCAAAATGCTCCATTTGAAGAATTCATCGCCATGCTTGATTCTATGCTCCACTATGTGCGAGCGCATAGAAAACAACGTGTTTGATTCCAAGAATTCAGTCTAGAATCATTCCAGAATGATTCCCATTCCAAAAATATAGTCATATTTCACCATGTTTTTACCCTTAGAAAGTAGATTAAACATAGATTAGTAGAATTAATATTCTTGATAAAATGTGTTCATCTCCAAGGAGATGAATGTATACCCTCCCCTCAATCCAATTGAAAATTATTTCTTCATTTCAACCAAATTAAATGAGAAAAATGATTTTGTTTAACAACAGCATTGAGCGGAAATAATCTTGCAGAAGGAAATGAATTTTGCCGATATTTTCATCTCCTATAAATTATGAAAATCTTGTCACAGCAGGTAGGTGCGTGAATGGCTGTTTTATCAAAAAAAAGCTCATTATCTCCAATGTAAATCAATGCACACACTTATACGTGCAGATATATGAAATCAAAACATATCAAACTAGGGTACAAATAAAAGCCACAAAGCGAACAAATTTGCACAAATAATGGTTCAATTTGGGTACATTATTTATAAAATCTTAAAAAATAAGATTATCTCAAATAACGGTACTTTAAACCAAATCAATCGTAGGACAAATTCCTGGCTACGTATGCTAAGAACAGACATAATTTTGTTTGGCCGACACGACAGAGCATGTCCAACTGAATTCCGCAAGATTTCACGTGGAATATGCTGTTATCTAATTGGTTCCGCTCGGCAAAAGGGGGCGTGGTTACGCCTCCAACACAACACATCAAAGTGACGCTCAATCTGTCCGCTCTCAGCTTCCGTAAATTTGACAGAATTGGTGAACTAAGCTATTGCATATAACAGTCTATAAAGTAGTAGTCATATAAGGTGATTAAACATTTTTCCTAACTATTAAATCGGTTTAGTGTATTTTTAATAAGTCATAGCTGAATTTTCCTACAAATAGCAAGACGATTAAGTTTGCTATACTAAAATTACATATAATATTTGATATACAACTTTGCAATTTCAACATAATCATGTCATTAAAACAGTTGTAATTGGCAATTACCATTGGTAATCAATGACAAAACCTAGTCAATGACAAAACCTAGTCAACCATGCAATAATTAATCCAGAGACTTCTCCAAAACTTAAGAAACAATTAAGGTGCCAAAAACTTACCAGTTAAGGGCCGTTTCACAGGCGTTGGTGCAACCACGTTTAACATTCGATTTCCAAGGGCATATCGCACTTTTTTGGTAAATTCCCACGCGTTTTCAAAAACCGTCATTCACTAGAAAAAACAAAAACTTGAATGAGTGAGAGCATGTGCTAAAACTTAAGAACCATAAAGAAGGAGGAGGACCCGCCCCATGTGACCAGCAGCGCCATTAGTGGCGGGTAGTGGTGATAACGAAGGGCCTTTTAAATCTGTATTATCTATCCCCCTGCACCTTCCACCACAGTATACAAGTAGTGAGGGATACAAAAAAAAATAGAAGGGTGTATAAATAGCTTGCATCAATGTCATGGTAATAAACGACGAGAGAAAACAGGTAAACAGGTACGCAACAATAATAAAAATGCGAAAAACAACGGTCTGGGAGAGAGAGAGAGAGAGAGAGAGAGAGAGGAGGGATGAAGGTCAGCAGGGGTGGGGCTGAAAAACAGAGGGTTTTGGAAGCAAAGGTCAAGGTGACCGGGGTGACCCACACACATGTGCAGACGAAGTGCGTAAATAAGTGGGGAAAGGAAGACTGGGGGGATTGAAAACGAGGACACGCTTTACTCTAATGGCGAGGGTGGTGAAAAATAGTCGGATTGCTGGGGCCTGACATTTCCAAATTTAAATACTTTCTCCAAGAACTGAAATTAATCATTTTCCCTGACCATCCTTACAACTGAAAATTTAAAAAATATGGTGACTTCTCGAACTACTGTGCTGCAAATTGCCTACAGCAAAACTCCCAAGTATAGCGCGCGCACCTTATGGTTCGGTCCCAATGGGGTGCGCTATTCACAGGTTTCGCAGTAACAATTTTTTCCTTGTCATATCCGAATTAGAAAATCATAATTAAAAATTAGTTTTTGTAGTAGGAAGTTAGTTAATATATTCGTGCCATTAAATAGTAGTACAAGTGAACAACATTACACCAAAACCTGTGAATAGCGCAAACCACTGGGACTAAACCGAAAGTTGTGCTATTTGGAGGGATATTTCTCTTTGCAGGTTTAACTAAAGTGTTAACTATACACACTTTTTCCCTAAGAATTCCAGGTTTTCCATGACTGGTAAAAAACATTGCTGTAAATCGTAAATTTAAGCAATCAAATGTCTTGAAATTCAGTAATTTTGAACTATACATGTACATTATGTTCAATGAAACTATTCAGCATTATTGACTATATAGTATAAATTGAGGGATTGTGCGTTTCCTTTAATCTTAACGAAAACGATTAACACACACAATTACGCATGCGCATAAATAAGTTATGAGCCGTTAAAAACGTCAACTGATTTACCTTAACGAGAACGCATTGGAAAAACATACAGTGCTGTCAATGTGGTTAGCATTAAGGTAGGCGTGCTCAATCCCTCTAATGACGTTGTGGTATCACGTTAAACTAATGAAATTGCGTTGTCCCCACGCATGCGCATTGGCAAAAAAACAACAACAGTGCTGCCAATGTCGTCAAGATTAAAGTAAGCCTGCACAATCCCTCTATAATGACTATAGTACACTCAAAGAGTTTGCGAGATACGAATATCCTATGGCCACACTTTTTGGTTCGCAAAGATGGCGGAAATTAAGTCTTGACCTAGACAAGCACAAAGTTCCACCAGGACAGACAGACCACCAATGGCTCTTGGTTCCCATTTCGCACAACTCCCCAAACCGAGCCTCGCCCAAGTGCTCAACTTCTCTGCAGTCACATATCCGCTATATAACAAGGTGACTGCCACCCCACCTAGCGGGTGCCCAAAAAATATAAAACGTCTGACGTTTTCACCCCCTGTCTGTCTGCACCCAAAAGGCAATTGCCAACGGAAAAGAAAAGACGTAAATCAAGTTTTATTTCATCGTGGTTTATATCTGCGCTGAATTTGTGGCTGCCATTTTGTTTCTTTTCGGGAGTCATTATAGTTAGAGGTACGGTAGTTAGGGGGCGCCCACATTTTCATTACTGGGCAATAACTCGTTTTTGGTGTTGTTTCAGGCATTTTACCCCTTTTTTTCAGGATCTCATAATTGATGTGTTCGAGTAGGCACAAATAAGGCTGAGAAATAAAACTAAAACTATGCATTGTCCGCCATTAAAATCTGGTACATGTAACTAAAACATCATTCCCGATATCTAAAGTGTATAATTTTGTCTTGATTTACGATGACTTGAAACAAAGTGCTTTTGTTTTTTAGCAGAAAACGTATTTTAAATAAATGTGTTGAGCATAAAGGATTGTGTGGTTGGAAACAGGTGGCGCCACCATTAGGAGTTTAGCCACGTGACGTGTGCCTACCTACCGTGACCCATTGCCCTGGGATATTGTAAAAACAGTCGATTTCGAAAATTAAATATAAAAAATGAGCTATGAAATTTTTAAAGTATACCAATAAAAAGTGCATGAGCTATCATGCATTCACTTAATATGATAACTATATATACATGTAGACGAATTACTTGAAAATTGACTTTTTTATACTTGGCGTGCTCACGTTACTAATCTTATCCACGATAAGATAACTTTTCGATTAGTTGACGGAGGCTTGAGTGCATGGGTTGGCTTGGGATATTATGTATTGTGGCGCCAATGATTATGTTGTAATGGCGCTCTATCTATTACCTTTAATTTAACATGTAATGATGGTTTGGCAGACATGTTGTGCTGGTGTTTTTCAGGTTTAGTAACACAAGTGTTGGTGTAGGCCTACTGTATAATCCGTTAACATCTCCAATATGGCGGCGTTCTTGCTCTAAACTTTACGATATTGGAGTAAAAGGGGCGCGGCCATGTTGAAAATATAATACGATCAGGACGATAATACAAGGCATCTTAAAACACATTAAATCTAGTAAATTGGATCACATGTTGCGCTTTTTCAGCAATTTTTTTTCGACATTAGCATTACGTGTAATTTGAAAGCAAAATGGATAGACCGATCGAGATGAACAAAGGAAAGTATAAAACGCAGCGAAATGTCACAAAAATTAATGAAAACGCTGGTTTTCAGTGCAGGTTTATGGCGCAAATGGCCGCCTCTGCAGCACGCAAGGGTTGCAAAGGTGGGAAGCATATTCCCATAAAAACTCATACGCCTATCTAATAAAAAGCAAAAAGGGTCGAAATATAAATTCAATAGGCTAGAACCAAAAACGGAGTCGTAAACAAGATTATACGAGCTATAGGTCGTGAAACGCATTCTACATTTGGCATACTCGTTTGGCTCACTGGTCATTGCGTCCAGTTAGCACCTTGACCGCCTGACAAACCAGGTGACTGCATGTCTACGGCATTAATGCTTTACGACTGCATGCTTTTAAATAATTTAATTACTCAATGTCCTTTACATCTCATTTATTTGTGGAGTCTCGGTAATATCCGACACACTCAGTAATCCGACACATTTTTGACGATTAGAATTCTTTTCTCTATAATACCATACACTAGTTCGAATTCATGAGTGAGTGTTTGAAAAGCGCTTAAAAAGTTAGCAAAATGAGAGTATATTACATTCAACAATTTGGCATACGTATTAGTGCCTATTCGTATTTTCTCCTGTTGCACATCCAAATTGAGAAATAAGCCAGATTAGATGTAATATCTACGTTAGTGCAGTACGTGTGCACTGCATAAGTGAATGTACATGTATAGCGCACTGCAGAATACATATGTAGTGCAATGCAGCAAAGCACAATACAAGTGCAGTGCATAATGTACATTAGTGTTATGCAATAAAGCGCAGTTTATGTGTGCAGAGCACAAGTGTAGTACAGTACTAGAGTTTGACATCACTGCAACCAGAAGCATCAGACAAGTCTAAAAG